>JAFEJD010000972.1:0-14049 GCA_018296065.1 Blastomyces percursus
ATCCATGAAGCTCACAATATGTTCACATTGGTTGTATGTTAGGCGCTCCACCACTAGAGATGAGCAAGCTAATATTGTTAAACAGAGCGCAGGGTGTCTAGGGGCACTCTTCCTCTTTTCTCTTCCCTTTTTCCGCCAACTATCATATGAGGTCTTCCTCCGCACACACCAGGCCCTGGCCGGAGTTTGTGTATATGGGATTTGGCGACATCTGCCTGCAGATAACCTTTATCCCCATCTATATCTTTACACCACACTTGGAATCTTTGTTTTAACATCAACTATACAGTTTCTTATCTTCCTCTATCGAAATGGATTGTTTGCTCGTCAAGGTTGCCCACGAGCAATGGTGTCTACTAATCATCAACATAAGATAAAGAAGAATACCAATGACATTGTCAACACCGCAATCAGGGTCCGGCTCGTATTACCCCGGCCGGTGAAAGTGCAGGCTGGACAATATATTAATCTCTGGATGCCCTTTGTCAGCTTGTCATCATGGGCACAGACCCATCCATTCGTGGTTACATCATGGTCATGCAGGAAGCAGGACACGTTGGATCTTCTCTTGCAGCCACACGGTGGTATATCCACAGCTCTTCTTCATCAAGCACGTGCAGTTGGAGAAGGATCCATTTCATTCCTGGCCTTTTTCAGCGGCCCGCATGGTATCAGTGAACCTGTTAGCCACTATGAAACAGTTCTTGTGATAGCCAGCGAGTTTGGTATCGCCGCGGTGATTCCATACCTCAGGAAGATGATATATGGGTATAACACCTGCACATCACAAACACGCCGAATTCATTTGGTATGGCAGCTGGAATCGCTTGGTAAGCACATTTTCCTGATAGCAATCATGAAAAGCAATTAACAGATCAGATATTGCAATTGCCACACAAGAATTACTGAACAGTCTGCTGGAAGACGACATCCTCGATGATGGCTATGTAAGTGTGAGATCCTTAACAATAGTGAAAGCATGTTGAACTAATGTATTATGATGGCATATAAGATTTTCGCCATATCAATCTATGTTAAGAATGGACATTTTATCAAAAACGAATTGCCTTTCGGAAGGCATGAACGAGCTGTTCTCCACAAGGGTGTTCCAGACTATTCAAACATCATCTCCTCAGAGGCGTCTGGGAACCGGATAGAGAGGCTTCCCGAAATCTGTGATGAACATGGACAGATGCTAGTAATGGGTAAGGCCCATGTAACCTGCGGCGCGGAGTGGTACACACTGACTGTAGGATCTCCAGCCTCCACTTCCAATGTCTTGCGGGACCAATTGCGAGGTATCGTACGAGGATACTTGCATCATCAGGTGAGGATGCAGGAACTTGAGTTCCAGCCACAGTAGCTGAAATAGGGCATGACATGGTGGAGATGGTGGATGGACTTGTTTATTTCAACAGATATAATAAGTATTGCAAGGAAAACGGGCAAAATCCAGAAACAGTCAATTATATAGCACTTTTTGGCTAGGCATGGTGGTCTTGACCACGAAAAAAAAGACTCCTTCTACTCTCAATAACAAAATATACTATTGCCAAATTCTTTTTGCCTGTCCATGGTTCTCTCAGCTGAGAAAGGAGCATTTTGGCCGGACCATGGGAGCTGGGCCTAGAGCAGTAGGTAATGTAATTCCCAACCGAGCAGACCACCAAATTAAAAAGACGAGTACAGATTTATTAAGCCATCTTCTTTGATGCGCGAGAATATCACCAATTCGCAATAAAAACAAAAGAAACTCTCTGAACTAGAGGGAAAGATTGAACTTAGCAATTATTGCCTTAAGAAATAGTTGTTCAGTGGGTGCTAGGCCTGGCTAAACGAATATTAGCCCCACGGTCAGCTTTGTTGATAATATGGTAAACCATCTCCTTGCTGTACGAGATCCTACCTCATCCGCCATTCCCGTTGGCAAGAGGTGGGAGAGTGGGCAAACCGGAGGAATCTTCAAAATCAGTGACCCTACTAACAGGTGGCCTTGTGGTAAAAGGTGATTTCGCCAGCGGCTGTAGCAGGTCTTACAACTAATGGATACAGTGGATAGGGATATCAGACATGGAAAGAATAAAAGGGGGACAGGATATCGTAGTAAGGTTGTAGAAAAATCGAGGATCATTAGACTATCCGGGCAAACTTGGCGAAATGTCATGCGTAGTGCTGCGCTTATTGTCATTGGCTGTAAGCTGTCAGACGACCAGTTGCTCCTGGCTGAGAGCGGGGTTCCTGGTCCTTTTATATACCACTGCCTATACCACTGCCTATACCACTGCCATTTGATCAGATACTCTCGAACTGGCAAATTTCCAACTCAGCTTGCTGAATCTTCCATTCCCGAACCTCTACAGTAAGAAGAAATGACCCTTGAACTATAGTGCAACCATCATCATTCTAATGATTTTAAAACGCTGTGGTACAGATATGAGCAATAAAAAGCGCCTATTTGTCTCCATTCACCACCGAGATGAAATGTCTCTTCACGAGGGAACACGCAAGACATACGGTGCATACCACTGGGGACTTCTGTTAGCACCTAAAAAGTCCAACGGCCGGGACAACATGGCATACGACGTTTCGGACGGCGTTCGTTTGGATAGTGAGACTGGACAAGACCTGAACTTGGAAAGAGATTGGTTCTTCAGGAATAAGAACAATGTGAATCCGTTGGACAGTGGGCGGTTGATCGGTCGGGTCATGATTGGAAAAGTTCCTCCACAAATGACAGAAAATGACCTCGAAATCATCCTCAAGGGTGTTGCTCTGCCGGATAAGGAGTTGGGAGAAAGGTGTCGTCATTGGGTTTGGAATGCCATATCCACTCTACAGAGTGCATCGGTGATACCGAACTTTGAGATCGAAAAATTCAAAGTTTGGATATTGGATTATGCGAATCAATGCCTGGCCAACCCTAGTCCAAGCAACGTTTGTGATTATAAAGATACAAACTAGTTTCGCGAAACATTTCCTGGTTCATCATAGAGTCTCCAAAGAAGGCGTTCTGCCTCAAGCTCATCTGCATATGAAGGAAGCTTAAGTTTAATGCTCTCAGGCCAGTCCGGCACCTTGAATGAAGTGTAATAAGCCTTTGTTAGATCCCAGTACTCTGGGTACCAGCCTGCAAGTGCCCAGTCAACAACTCCAACAATTCTGCCATCACGAATGATAATATTCCGTGGGGCTAAATCTGAATGCGAGAAGAACGTCCGATAATTCTTGGTATGACACGATGCAACCTCTTCCCCAAAAACCTTAGCCGTGGCTTCCAGCGGAACACCACCCCGTAAAAAAGAGTGAAAGCTGGAATGTGACTGGAACGGGCCGACTAGTTGACTGCCAATACGGTAATCAAGAATGGCACCACCCTGCGCAGATGCAACCATTCCTTCTTTGGTGGGATGGAGTGTTCGAAGCTGAGTCAATATAGCCGCAATATCATTGACAATGGTTTCCTTTTCCTTGGGTTTCAGGCCGCGCATCCACAGAGTTTGAAGGTCCATGCCTTGAATATAATCCATCATTATATATATGCCTCCTGGTCCATTGTAGGTACGCCGAACTCGAGGAACTGGAATTGTGGTATGTTCTGAAACATAAAGAAGTGCTTCAAGTTCGGGGAGCTGGCATGGCCCTTTGATAACACATTTCCGGCCAACCTTGACAACAGTTGGGCCTAGGGATCCAAAGATTGACCGGGCTATTCTAAACTGAGTGTGAAAAACAATGGTTTTCAAATCTAACACTCAGATAGAACATGTTAGCATTGGTCTCACCAGGTGACGAGATTTTGATTGAGCAAACCTTGTAGCTTCATCGTAATACCATCATTTAAAGCCCTGAGTGTCGATAAGCAAATCAGCAGATGGTATATATGGAAGAAGTTAAAGGGAATTGATGAAGAGAACGTGGCAGATGATGAATTAGTAATTTGTGACGGAACGGCATAACATTGTTCCTGATATAGAGCATCTGCCGGATAGGATGGGATTCTGCCCGGGCAGATGGGGCCGATATCTACGAAGGTGACTCCCTACAAAGGTGACTCCCTGCGCAAAAGCATTAGCGATAGTTATACCATATAGATTAAGTTAACTATATATACAGTTGAAAATTACTAAGCCGCTCTCCCAGTAAAAAGAGAAGAGGCGTCTTTAAAAAATCCAGTCTCCGTAAGTATCACACGGTGGAAGTGCACCCAATACAACTCTCTTATTGCCTTCAAGGTACATACGGGCCACCAAATGCTGTAATTAGATGTTGTTCACCACCCATTCTGTGAATGATATCCTCCAGCACAACTACTTGCGTGTGGAGACCCTCAACCACTTTGCATTTTGTCCAAGTCCAAAAATTTCTCGGGTGGTGGTTGGAGGGAAAAGCAGTGCTGGTGGATGGAGGTAACGAATGATTGTTGGAGATACTTTCCGTACACGTCCTTTGATACGGTCCGGGGAACGCAACGCTCGTGGGGCAGGACAAGGATGGAATATCTATTAAGCCGAAAGGTCACGTGACTAGGATAGCTTGTTTGATATCTCGGGGAAAAGTCGGGCCGATATAAGAATTCACCTTTCAGCTTTGATTCTGGAATCTGATGCAACATCCGCACCTCCATTGCTATTATTTATTGTTCCTTGCTCCCCGACCATGGCCAGCCTCCCCAAAAACATTCATGATTCTGCATCCCAACTCTTCTTCCAAGACAAAGAATCACCCCAATACAGAGCGTCACTTGTCATCTCAAGGCTACCTCACCCCGATCGAGCTATTCTTGGTTGCTTTATTGAAGATGCTACAGATCCCCAAGAAGCAGCGCAGTATTTTCTTCGCATGACATCGCCTTCAGATGATTCCAGTGCTTCAGCAGATGCCATATCGCATTTCCTCTCAACTTGGAAATTTTTGATTGAGAAATGTTGGTACCTGCTTTTGTTTTCTCTTTCTTTTTCTGACAAGATCATGATTGATTGAGCGTTGTCTTTCTAATGAAAATGTTTAGTTCGTCCAATTGAAGCACATACACTGTCAACTGAGAATAGAGATATCGTATACAGACGAGATGGAGGCTCCTGCTGCGTCACTCGTATGCCGTTTCAGACCATGACAGACCGTGACGCCAAATTCGTGCACGTAGTGCCCCCTCGTCTATTCGAGAATTTGCAATTGTCGAAAGGCGTCAGTATGCCAATGGATATGCTCAAGGCCTTCATGTCCGAAGAGTATTTCAAGAAAATTTCTGCTATGCAAAGCAGCCAACCAGAAAAGCTTGATAATGTTTGGCTCTTGTCTATGGAGACCTTCGAGACTATGCGGACAGGCACTATATTCTTTAAAGTGCAAACTTGGGAAAACCAACCTGAACCCGCCCTAAAACAAACTGTATGGTACCATCTGTTTCAAGGACACTATGCTCCTACTCCTGCTAACAATAATTTATGGTAGTATCTTGTCGAAACGAACCTATTTACCCCGAAGCCCGACAATCGAACTGCCATTCAAACAAGATCAATGACTCTTGAGAATAGAATTCCGCAAGAAGCTTCTATTGTGAGCGAAGAATTGTTGAGCCTCCACGCACGCTTTTCACAGTCTTTAGCATGGGTTGAGACAATGAAATATGTGGGTGCACAGTTTGATCGGGTTAATCGTAAGAAATCACCCCTATCATTTTCAGTTTCTCTTTTGTGAGCTGTTTTACACTCTTTGCTTTCACGTTCAGAATATTTTTCCGTATTGAAAAAAAGGCTCGATGATGTTCTAATATTCTATCTGTGCTAAGGATGGACACGACTTTTCCCTTCGTTGCCGCCAGGTTTATGTCGCGTTTCAAGACGCATATGGGTTGCTCTGCCGCGTTTCATGCGAGCTTCCATCTATGATGCCTTAGTCCTGACTGGTCTCCGCTTGTATGGCACCACACTTTCAATGACAGTGTACAGATTGCCATTTGGCTTGTACTTACGCAGAGGATCTCCCAATCTCATGTCAAAATATCAAGCTGAAGCGCATACACTTCAAACAGTGGAGAAGTTTACCCGGATTCCAGCACCGCGAGCAATAGATGTTTTGGAGACCCAACACTTCTCTTACCTACTCATGACTCGCGTTCCCGGTCGCCCAATTGGCCAAATGATAAACTCAATGACTGATGAACAGATGGAACAGGTTGTGGCTGATTTGAAACACTATATTTCTGAACTTCGGCGGATACCAAGAACTAAGACATCGGAGTTTCAAATCTGTAATTCAATGGGTGGTGGTATTCTAGATTGGCGGATACCTGACAGCCAGCGCAAAGAGCTACGTTTTTCAACAGAATCTGAATTCAATAAATATCTAACAGATCCTTTCTGGGATGAAATTCGCAAACGCGCGGCTGTTTCTCACAATGTTCATCATGACATTGTTTTTACCCATGGAGACCTAAACCCGAGGAATATCCTTGCTGAAAATGGCAAGATAACTGGAATTGTGGACTGGGAAAATGCCGGCTGGTTTCCAGAGTACTGGGAATATACAAAGGCTCATTACACTGTCCGCAGCCTTATCCGTTGGCTTACTGATGTTGTTGATCAAGTTTTTGAGGGATACCGAGAGGAGTTGAATATAGACAATATGCTTTCTGATTTGTTAGGTCCCTTCTAGAAGATGTTATCACTTGTTTCATTCTGAACATCTAGTTTGCAGTATCCAAGTCAATACATCACATCAATATTGTGAAATCACATCGTGAAATTAAAGTAGCCAACTAGGCTTGAAGGAACTAACAAGAAGACACAAAATTGAAAGATCATATTGTCAATTTAGTCCCCCTTTCATCAAATAGTATGATATAACATAGGAACAATCGTCTGTTTAATAAGCTGAGCCCAAATAGTCAAGTGGGAAAAACAAGTTAAAAGATAGACCATCAGCAACATCAACAACTGAAAGAGAAAAAGCAAACTTAAGAAGAACAATCCATCTGTTGAATATACCATGCTAGCTTATTTAACAACCAACCTTACCACCTTCGCCCTTCCAACACAATCTCCCTTGGTCTAATTCAACAATCAGTGTTTTCAACCTTAGCTATACTTGTCCCCTGCTCAACTTTGCCCTTGTGGCCATTGGCGCGAGCGACAAGCTGGGACTCCATAGCAGCAACAGTTTCTTTAAGCACAATAATCCCATTATTTTGCAGAGCGTAGATGGCATCTTTGACCCACGTGACACAATTGAACTCTTCGCCTGTGTTGGGCGAAGGGCTACCGCTGGCGCTAACGCCACTTAGAGTGTCACAACATGCCTGCCAGGTACTAGCATTGATGGAGCCAATCTTCCGGGATAGGATGAGGCTCATGGAGAAGGGAACCGTATCCGACTGTTTGTGTTCAAGCTTCCAACCACCTTCACGGTTTGTTGCATGCCAGACGTGGCCATACGGACTGGCAGTAGGGATAAAAATGCCCCAATGAAAACCAGGAGCGGCTCCACGGCTGCTGAGCATAATGTAAATCGAGTAATTCTCGTACTGGGCCGCGATTGCGTCCTTTGATGCGGCCATGTTTGTTGGATGAGACGTTGGTGTACTAGGCCGTGATTAAAGTCTAGTTTGGAGAAGCTGTGTCGATCGGGGTTTCGTTCTCTCAGATGTAGGGATATATAAGGGACAGAAAGAACAGCTTATAAGAGTTGATATCTTCGCAATTTTCTTGCAGCTAAAGCTGATCGGTGAATTGTATCAAGGAAGAACAGGTAGTTTAATGGTGGGCACAAGACCTTATTTATTTCTGGGAGGTGATAACTCCAGCTAGAATCATTTGGCGAAGCGATTACTACCCATTTCTGTTGTTTGCCTGAATAATTATTCCAAGCGCCAGGATAATTCAGTGAGAGATATTCGTGGAATCATCATCTCCCCCTCCATTTCCTTCTTTCGCTCCATCACGCCCCGGTGTTTGCGGCCGGGCAAGGAGGGGTTCTGTCCAATCCAGGTCAGATGGAAAGCCCGGAGAAGCTCCAGGACGTGGACAAGTTAGTGAACGCCTCCTTGCACTCAGGGCTGGTGGCCCGCTCGAGTCGAGTTGTCGACCTTCAGATTTGGGACATCTCGATTGATGTAATGATGTAATCCGAGTAGTTATTTTATGAGGAACAAGTTATGCGCTTGGGAGCAGACGAGTATGGGGGCGTCCGTATCGCCTATCAATTATGTACGCTGTAAGCTGGAACGCCCGGGCGTTGGTTATGCTGAGCCTAATTGGGTGGCGCAAAAGCAGCCAACACATGAAGAGTGCATATTTTAACCCAGGCGGCAGACTCCGAGATGCCTTGAGCACGTTGGCTTGGACAGGTTCTCTGTAATTGCATTAGGCCCCCTCACTTATGGCTGTTGTCAATCCCGGGCTGCCCGTGCGGCAGTAATTGGACGGCTCTGCTGCGCTTGGGACGCCTGACTGCAGGACATCACTGGGGCATACTTATTTCTCCGAAGACCTCCGGACGATGATAGAAATAGAAGTTTGTCGGCAAATGAGACTTACTTTCCATCCCGGGCATTCCACAGCCTCATGTGGTGTAAACATCGATCTTGTATATTTGTTAGCTGTAAGTCAATCAATATATATGGAATAGTGTTCTTTACCTGGGTGTTGTGATTAAAGCAGCCTGCCTCTTGCGACTACTCCGTGCCGAAGCAGATTCCTTAACTTCCCTTGAGTATTAGAGGCAGTAGCAAGAATCAACCATCTTTTGGTAAGTGAGTGGAGAGCAGGAGAGTAGCTTGAGAATACTAAGTTTCCAGGTTGAATAAGGAAATGAGTAAACAAACACCTAAAGCAGCTTAATATGTAAACAACCCTAGGTCTAATCTCTACCCAATATCGCTTCCACCCTGCCTTTCTGCCAGGCGTTCGATCATAAGCCTAACATTCCAAAAGGAAGAAGCAGGCTAACTAGTGACTCTAGTATGTAGATTCCAAGCAATAGCTTTCGCCCATCGCCAGACGAAACGCATGTTGACCTTCTTCCAACATCTTAAGCTTACTTTCCAATTGCCCACGTTTGCGCATAGACTCGGCTGATTCAGATGCCAGAAAATGGACATCTCTGTCACTATAGCGAGCGAAAACTTTTGGCGAGAAAGCTTCAGCAAGGGGGGCAATCAAATGGCGCTCAATCACTTGCTTTGCGACCACGTCAATGAAGTACTTCTTCTCTGCCTACAAGTTTATTAGCAATCTGAAACTGTACAAAAATGCAAAACTCATAAAAACATACCTTGTAATAAGCATCGTGTGCATCGAGCGCCTGCTCTGCAGAGAAATTGTCCATGTCTCGCTGGATATCTTTATCAAGCATCTCATGTAAGAGGTCAGGGTCGATGTAGCTCCTTTTCTCGTATCCTGATCTGCCGACCCAGGTCTTTTGGTCAACTGTTACTGTTGCCTCCGGGGTCATCTTTTTCAGCTTTCCTGAGAACCGTTCTTGCTGGGCCTTCTGCAGTGTGTCTGTAAAATAGTGGTTGTACGTGATGGGATGTCGTTGCTTGTCGCTTTCGATGCTTTGAAGTTCCTTGAGAGCTGCATTAAGAGCAGCTGCCAGAGCGGGAAGTACTGTCATGCTTAGCAGTCTAGTTTTGAGCTCTGGCGCAGCAACATGGTCAAGGACATCAAGCAAGAAGGTTTTGCATGCAGCAGCAACTGCTTCAACATGGCCACGTGCAATATTGCCCCAGCCCTCAGATTGTTCCCAGAACAATTGGCTTATCAGCATCGGGTTGAATGTTCCAGGGATCTCACGGCCACGGGACCGCTTCAGTATTTGAACCACTCGTGTAACAGCCTCCTTTCGGCTTAGTGGGAAAGGAGCTGATTTCTCCTGGGGCTCGGGTGTCTCGTCGGTATCCTCCTCTTGGATGTAATATTTATGCCCGTGTCGATGCATGCGCTCCGCAAACTTGATATTGAGATGTTGTACCACAGCCCGGAGCCGGCGAGAGTTCCCTTTTTTGTTAATAGGTGCATTGATGTCAATGTTGCCAAAAAAGCTACCCTCGTAGTTTCCAGTCATGCTCATCGCCACGATGTTGTATGCTGAGCTGAAAAACTCTGCCAGGTACACTCGCTGCTCAGTCAGAGTGGCACGGCTTGCACCAATTGATGAAAGCTCCATGCGGGTAGTCCTTGCCATTCCATCAAGCTCATCCTTGAGGATTGGGAGTTCTCGCTTCAGGTGTTGAAAGAGAAGTTGGCTCAACCGCTCGCGGAGAGAATCAATACCCTTCATGTGTTGAGGAAGAGACTTGTAGCTCCCAGAGTTGAGGAACCTGTGCTCGCTCAGGTTACGCTCTGCAAATGACAACTGATGCTCGTCATCAGCGCGGTTCTTTAACAAGTGCCAGCCGAGCTCAAAGAAAATGTCTCGGTTCTGGGCCAGGTCAAGCCATGCACGCTCATTGTCCGAGCCAGAGCGTAGGTAGTCGGGCTTCGTAATGATGCCGAAGGTGCGTGTACCCTTTGGATCAAATTTCCTGCAGTTTTTGAGGATCACCTGATTGGCGTAATCATTCTTGGCTGAGACGACAGCAAGGATAATCGTGCGCTCTTCTGCAATATAGTCTTCCACCAGGGATTTGATCAACTCGACGTCGTCGTCCGATTGTGACTTGTTGGCAGAATGTATCAGCCCAGGAAGATCGACTAAGGTGCTGCAGCAGGGTCAGTTAAATTCAGTGGAAGCACAACCGTAAACAGATATACTGTACAATGGCAGAACTCACAGTTGAGGTCGCCCCGGCCCACAAATTTCAACACTCAAAACATCCCTGGCAAATGCTTTGCTCTCGTCCAGGCCCATTGCAGCAGTAGCATCATCAATGAGAGAAGGTAGCTCATGAAAGTCCTCAATTGACCTGGAAAAACTGCGAAGTTGGAGCTGCTCATCCTCAGTGCGGCTGCTGTCAGGGATGATTTTGCAGCATATTGTAGATTCCAGACCTGGCCGCATGATGATCTGCGTTGCAAACCGAGTGCACAAGTTCTCCTTGCGCGGGAACGGAATCTCCGTGACAGCTTCAAGAACAGAGCTTTTGCCAGAGGACTGATCCCCGCAAACAACAATCTGAGGCAATTGCAAGATCGAACTTAATCCCGCACGGCGAAGGCGGTCAACCAAGCCCATGAACTCACGCTGTTCGATGCTCTGGAGAGCTTCTATCGACATAGTAGACAAGAGCGGCATATCCGGGTAATCTGTATGACCCGGCACAGAGATCCCATTGGGTTCGGCAGACGAAGCTTTGAGCTTCTCTTCGTGCTATAAAAGGGTTTAGCAAGAGCTGGTTCACTGAAGCGGTTATACATACTGGCCCTGGGTCCATCCTGTCTGTTCTTGGATCTTAAGAGAACACTGGGTTCAGAGAAAGCTGTTCAGAAAAAGCAGATAATAAGATACAGAAATCGACTGGACTTTAGCATGTAAATGAGGATCCTCACCTCTATTATAAACAGTTTATTGAGGCCTCTTCTCTTCCAGCGTCTGCTACAAGCTTCCCAAACGGTAAGTAGCGGCTAATCGGAATGACCCATTGCAGCATCAAAGAAACTTGCATCAAAGAAACTTGTGCATCAAACATGATGTCTATCTGGAACTCGCGCATCCATGACCGTTTGATAGAACAAACAGAGCATAAGCCACATAAGTTTGTACCCTGAAATAGTAGGAAAAAAACATTTCCAGTTCCCTTGCTTCAGCAGAAACAGAGGATACATACATTATCAAAACCAGAAAGTTAACAAAGAAATAAAATGACAGTCATTTCGTTACTAATTCTAGGCCATTCCACAAGCACCTAGTACCAGGATTTGCGGGTACGTTTGATGGCCAGTCAAGTATAAACTGATGTCAAATTTCGCCACCTGTATGTGATGGGACGGCATAATGTTGTTCCTGATATAGGGCATCCGCCGGATAGGGAGTCGTTGCTGCAGGATTCCGCCCGGGCAGATGGGGTTATATTATTCCGTTGCAAAGTCCCTGCGTTTGTATATAGGCTTCATCCCCAGCCTTTTCTCTCTCTCCTTCTTTCTTTTCTTCCTCAGCTTTGGATTCTCGTACAATAGGCCGTAGTAGGATTCCTCATTCTAGCTCGACGTCTTGCGAGAGTGCGATTTTTACCAAAACGCGATTGACAGCAACGGGCGGCAGCTTGTAGTGGAGAATGATGAGCTGGTCAATATGTTTGCACTCCTTAAACTTGCTTGATTTCAATCAAGCTGTGGACCAGGGAGCTATTCCAGAGTTTTTGTTCTTCTTGTGTTCTTGTGGGCCTTTTTTTTTTTCTTGAAGGGGGCGATTTGGGATTGTCTTCGGTATAGGACTTAGCGAGGGCCTAGTTGGACGAGCTGGACGAGTTGGATAGCACTGGCATGTGCCGCATCAGGGTTATGACAAAGGATAGTCAACAAGGCATGTGCTAAATAGTCCCAGGAATAATCCAAGAATAGTACTGGCGTGTGCTCAGGTACCAAACCCGGGCCCATGAGCAATCTGGTTCTGGAAGTGGTGGTTATGATTGATATGTAACAGTCACGTGATTTGCCATCCCCGGACCCTAGTCGGCCCGTGCCTCCCCTCATCCCAGAGTCTATGCGGCATCATCTGCTCCACCACCCCACTCCACCATCCCGCTCTAACACTTGGAAAACTGCTAAATGTCCCAGCAATGTACGAATAATTTTTTATTTTTTTGACCAAAAAATCCTCATGTCTAGCACAGTGGTACCTTTTTAAGTTCCAAAATCCCAGTGTACTGGGCCAAGTAATTGTGATTGGGCTATCTTGTGTTACATAAATCGTTCCTCAGCCTCGGAGCAACCAAGCCCATGACATGCGGGGCCTATCTTGAACCACTAACCAAGCACGTGACCTCTTACAGGATTTTTCTCGGGAAATCAATCCCACAAAAGCACACCAACAAAAATTAGCTTTCTGTCACTTGTGTGGAGTGTTGTGGGGAAAATGGCCAAACCTGAGGATGAGCTTATAAAGGCTCTGTCGAGGCAAGACTTCAATTTCTTCAATATACCTTGGATGATTTACTGATTTTCGTTGTAGCATTCGTGAAACCGGACAATATTCTGATGTTACTGTGACCTCAAAAAATAAGAGGTATTACCTCCATCGATGTATCATTTGCCCACGGTCAGATTTTTTCCAGGCAGCATGTAACGGAAAGTTCAAGGTATGTAATACCTAATAATTTTAAGTTAGTGATTGTAGGTTATAACTTGTGTGTAGGAAGCTAAAACTGGAGAAATATGCCTCGATGATGACGACCCTCTAGTTGTTGAGAAGATGGTGGACTATATCTACACACAGGACTACACTGTTGATGACTGTTTGTTATGCCGTTCCTCCACACAAGATTCCGAAGAACAACCCACAGTCAATCGAGATGGTCAGGAAGAGGCTGATCAGGGTCCTCCATCTTTATTCCATGCTCGTATGTATACTGCTGGTGAAAAGTATGGGATATTGGGACTCAAACCTCTTGCCAAAGCGAAATTTGAAGCTGCCGTTCAGCATATATGGTGTGGTGGGACGTTTTATTCGGTTGTTCGTTTTATATACGGATCCACAGAAGGTGGCCTGAGAGATGTAATATCCAGCCTCGCATGCCAGAACATTACATCCTTGGAAGAACAACAAGAATTTGCAGACATGTTGGAGGAGTTCCCCCCCTTCGCCTTGGACCTACTATGGAAGATGATAGGAAAAACTCCTAAGAAGGTAGAAAGCACGATATCTAGGAGCCTTTTTCGTGTACACTAGTGAGTGGTGCGCATAATTCACTTCCCAAACCAAGGGGCCTAATTCATGAAGAGACTTTGAGAAGCTTTAAAGAAAAGACAAAGTCTGTAAGAGATAGAGTGTTTTTCTTGATTTAGCTCTGAGTAAATAAATCAAGAAAATCTTGCACAAAAGTCATATTTCTTTCTTATATAGGCTGAAGAGCTTTTATAAATACTTTGTCTGATATACACTCTTCTATTC
Organism: Blastomyces percursus; assembly: GCA_018296065.1. Taxonomy (NCBI): domain Eukaryota; kingdom Fungi; phylum Ascomycota; class Eurotiomycetes; order Onygenales; family Ajellomycetaceae; genus Blastomyces; species Blastomyces percursus. Next base: position 14,047 of record JAFEJD010000972.1, read on the forward strand.
AAT
>JAFEJD010000975.1:0-38589 GCA_018296065.1 Blastomyces percursus
AGGGGGAGAGGGGGCAGAAAATAAAATTGGGAAAGGTAAAAAGAAAAAAGTTTTTTATGCGTGAGCTATTCATTATGATTATTGTTGTTCTTATTGTCAGGTAAATACTCCTGTGGGTTTAAATTTGAACCGGATGGTATAATGTGGCTGGCCATGTTGACTTTCGTTATCTATCGTTTGGATTCTGTAGAAAAGAGAAAACGATGAAAAAAGAAAAGAAAGGACGCAGAAATAAATAGACTCTAACTTTCTTTCTTGTTTAAGGCGGCTGACGAGAAAATGAGTAACGGAACGCACATACCACGTTTTTATTGGTGGTGCAGAAGTCGAGTTTGTACATGGAAAAAACCTCCACATCGAGCAAAGGGTAGTAGTACGTATGGTCAAGAGCGGAAGGGTGTAAGAGTAATACTGGCAGGGTAGGATGTGCGCGGAGGAGGCGTTCTGGGGGAATCAATATGGTTTGAATCCGCGGTCCTTAAGTCGTTTCTCCCGATGGCCCCCACCTTTCGATGGACGCTTTTTCGTTCGCAGGACGTTCTCTGGGGCAGTACGCTTGGTAAATGGCTTAGATGGCAAATCTTCAGCTTGTTTTTGATGTCCTTCGTCAAGCTTCCACGAACGTACGTGCCCGTCCTCTCCACAGGTGAAAATAGATTTCGACTGTACAGTCGTTTGGTTCGTGTGAGCCAGACTATAGTTTAAGAGATTTGGGAGAGGAGCTTCTTCTTTTTGCGGTGCTTACATTATCATCCAAAAATATGGATCGAACGAGCTCTTCGCCGTGCGCACCCGGAAGCCTCCACGTATTGGCGAGGTCAAAGTCAAATTTGGGCGAGCATACTAAAGGTGTGAGGTCGAGTCGTTGTTCACTTGCACGGCCGAGCAATGTAAGACACCATGTATATACTCCGTCAAAATCAGACAACAAAAAGAAGGTATTCAAACCTTATTTTCCCAGACACTACAAACGTGGCCCCACGTCCATCGAGGACTTGCGCTACATAATCATTTTGTAGTACAGGACGAAGATTACCGAACTGGATAGGTGCGGGCTCCACGGCGTTCTCGTCAGGGTTGTTAAGTGGGTGGACCGAGAAAACTTCGTCATGGCTTAGGGCGTAGATTGCGTGTTCCCCGAGGAATCCAGCTCGGTGGATGGATCCATGGTTGACAACCTGTAGCAGAGCCTCGCCTTCGTCTGAAATCGTGGTGTCGTAGATGTTAACCAGCCCATCAGTGCTTCCAGACAAAAGGACGTTGCGCCAGGTGGGGTGGAATTGCAACTAGGAATAGGTTAGTGGTTGTCAAAGGAAATCGATCAAGCACTCGAAATACGTCTGGTGGAAGACCTGTGGTCCAACCACACAAAGTCCGTAACCAAGATGAACAAGGGAAACGGAAAGAGGTTGGTGTTTGCAATTAAAGAGGAGGGAACAAATTAATTACCTCAGTTATATCGTCATTGTGACTCTCGACATATTGAAGCCGGGGCCGGCCTGGAGATCTGATGTCCCTAGTAATGGTAGGTTAGTAGATACGACGACAGGGACTCGTACGAGAAAGAAAGTGAATAATGGGAAGATTTGCGCGGTATATCAGCTCTGGATCCCTCGCACAGTAGTGTAGTGGTAGTGCTTGTGGAAGGCATATATGGATGCAAGTATGGTTTGGGGAAGATAATGAAGAATTGGTGGTACCGAATCCGCAGCCGATGCAAGTGCGTGGCTTCAGCCTCGCGGGATAAGTCGCATAGTCAACCCAACAACTTACCAAAATATCACAGAGGATTGAGATGACACAAGCTCGGTCCCGGCAACGATGGTGCACGGTTCTGGGCTATAGACAAGTGCGGTGATGGGAGCCGACTTATCTAAAGTAAGGGCTGATCAGCACACCGACGAAAGGCTTGAATTTTGCGTGGAGCTTTCCCGTAGTAATACATATATTTCTTGGGGAAAATAAAGAACATATGGAGGAGGGAACGTGTTAAAACCATTGCTGGCGACAAACATGTGTTGAAGATGAAATACGGGGACTGAATGAATGGCGTTAAAATAGGGGAGGCGCCTCAAGATATCAAAATGGAAAAAGAGTGAGCGTCAGAGATAACTCAATGCATATATGGGGATTGTCCTACCTGCTGTGACCGTCAGAACTGCATCTCTCCTTTTTTCCCTCACATCCCACAGCTTCACGGTCCCATCTCTGCCTGAAGTGGCAACCATGCTCTTCCCTTCAACAGGAGCGGGATCAACTTCGCAGACACAGGTCACCCCACCACCATCTTGACCAGGATGAATATCTGCGAACACCCCATCAGGGAGGACATTCAATGTCTCGCGATCAAAGCGTCGCAGCGAGTTATCTGAAGAGATCGCAGCCAACGCATCAATGCCACTCTGGCACAGAGAGTAGATGTAGCTCCCAGGCGGCAGGGAGAGCGATGACTGGTTTGTCTGGTGCAACAGTCTATACTGTGATGGGGAAGCCATGGGACATAGCCAGTTGAGAATTGATAACAATCTCCTCAATATATGGAAATTGGTAATGTATGGTAATTTGTTCGTCTATCTGCTCATTGAGGCCTAGGATGGTAGGTGATTGGCGAGGAGCAATCAGCTTGGAGAGAAAATTTTTCCTAGGGCCCGTGAAAAAGATAGTACAGCGGAGGGGAAAACTTGGTGACTGGTAATATTCCCAGTCATTGGCATAGTCAGCAAGGCATCGACAACTTTTCCGCGAGATCATTATCCTTCACCAACGCAAACACCCGGCGTATACATCTCTCTCTCACTGTCCTGTCAGCCTGTATAGGAGAAGGCGTTGTTCTGCTGGTTGCGCTCACGTCGATGGTTTGTACGTACTGTTGTGTATGTATGTAAACGTACGGGACGTATGGGTATTGGTATTGAAATCGAACGAACCAATGCATAAGGTCGTAATTTACGCTTTTAGAACATAACTTACCGTATTGCGTCGGGACAGGACCCAACAACATCAGTTTTGGCTCCATGCACGTCGTTTTCCATGAGCTAAACCGGGCCACTGGGGCCATTGGCGGTCCGTCGCAGCTAGTTGTACATGTACATGTACACTGGTGTTCCGACGCTCTGGGACGAAAAGCCACCCCCCAAGCGAGTTTGTCCATCATGGCCAATGGTTATGTTGTCCTCCAAAGCGCCAAGTTTTAGGCGGGAGGGAACGTCGCATCCCAACTTTCCAAGAGGTGTGCGAAGAGCGCACGATATCATACAAATGATGCAATACAACATCTGTACCTATCCAAACTAGCTAATTAGGCATTTTGTATTGATTATTCATCACGGTCCTTCCCTCCTTCTGTCGGAGTTGATAACCATGAGGCTTCTTCTTTTCTGCTTCCTTTTCCCTACGTCAGCCTCATTTTCATCTTCCATTTCATCTTCCATTTCAGCTGCTTCGAAACCAACTTGGCAATCTTGCCACTGAATAGGTTCGGTGCCAAGAGTAGAAGGGGATGTTAAAACAACTGTTTTCTTCAAGTCATGATCTCGAGAATCCCTGACACTGGCACCTAAAGGGAGAAGATGATTTGCTGCCTGCAATCCAGTCCCCAGCGATGATGGGAGTTTATTTCTAAAAATTCTCTTAGCGTCACAGAATCGCCCGACGTGCTCGTTCCTCATGCAAGGGGGGTTTCATGATCCTCCTTTTCAGCCACAACATGGCCAGGAATAACTATTGCCAGCACAACTGACTAACAGCAACCTGAACAATACTCACTGGGCCACTTGTATTCAGCTGGAAGAACGACTATACCCAAGCAAGGAAATTTGAACCGTTTTCCTAACTCCGTTCATGTCCGGTATAGTGTGCAAGTTAACATGGGAAGGGGAAGCCCGTACACCACAAGATCCAGTCAAAGAACGTACTATGTACTGGGACAGTACAGTCCTCCGAAACGCTGGAAGTTGATTCTACCAGTTCTGAGGAAGATTCAAAGTTAATGAACAAACGGACGTCCTGTCAGTTGAACCGCCACAATTCAGGCCCTATCTTGAGGCTAGCGTAAATCAATTGCTCAAATGACGTTCTTGAGAAGAGGTTCCGATAAGTGGAAAAGTGTTGATAGCCTCAACGGCAACCCCGGATAAACTTTTCTAGAAATGGCCTGAGATATGCCAATGGGGCAAAATGGCTTTTGAGAGCCTATTATTGTTCAAGCGCTGGCATACAACTCCCATGCATCAACCGTCAACATACCAGTTGAAGTTATTGGAGGTCCCATATTTGCTTGTCAAACACCACATTACTCCGGCATATGACTCTGGATACTCGCAGCTAGTGGAGAATCGGATAGCTTACGCCCGATCAAGTTGACGGAACGTTTATTTCGGTACTGTACATATTCCGTGCCGGCCAAATTCTACATCTTTTAAATGTTGCTGAGATGAGACTGCCCTTGTCCAATAACAAAACCGGTGACGATTGTTGCGAAAAAGTCCAATTCTATTGGAGAAAGTTGCATGATCGATCATCAGTCGCCGAAAATGGCTAACTTGACTTCCGGCAGACTCCACCCCCCCCGGCCGACGAACCATGGGACACCTTGTCAGCGCCAAGTTGAACCCATCCATCTTGACGCCATACTTTGCTGGGAGGTGCCCGCTAATTTGGGACTTGGGAAGGGAATAAATCTTCACCAAACCAAACTAGGGCAACTAAAATCCGGATGAACTCAAGCCTGTCGACTAACTTTTGGTCCCAACAACAAACCCCACCCAACATTGGACTCATGGTTGAATCCAGGGTGAGATGCTGACAATCATGAGAATCTATTCTGTATTGTCCTGTACATTTTCGAATAAAATTTATCCTAGCCGGACGTGGCGGCCACGCTTAAGTTTTTGCAACGTTTGAAGAGGGTACAGAAGTGTCAGAACTTTCGTGTTTGCGAAATTTCTGTACAAGCATGGCATGGCGCCTAGCATGTCGGAGTAGGTCTTCGAGGTTCCTAGTCCGTGCTTGAATGAGAAAATTCAGCTCCTCAATGTCCTGAGCGGCCTTGCATTTGTGGCAAGTTGACAAATACAACCATCCCCGAAGACCCCGAGATATTTTTCCGCCGATGTTGCTGTGAAATACAATACTATTATTATTAATAAATATACCGTACGACGCTGTTCTCATAGCATCATTGATACAAGCAGAGGAGCCGAGCAAGGGCGTGACATTACTATACAAGCTCCGACCGATTACCACTCCGCCGGGATTGGGATGGCGACACAGCGCTCTTTTCCGCATGTGAATTTGTTATCTGAGAGTTGTTTCACTGACCCATAATTGAGTGATTGTTTGTTTTGTCATGCGTCGTCACTTTTTCCTTTACTGGAAAAAGCCTTGACAATTATGAAAACCAGCATAACTAACCGACTTGATGACCCTTTAAAGGAGCCAAAGACCAAAGGGGTGATGCAAATCCACTTTTGAGGGAGTTGGTCTTGGAGGTGAGTACTTAACAGGCCCCAGTGTGTGTATCATTGCATGCCATTGGTGAACTAACCAAGCACCCGGATGATTGATAGAGCTTAAAAGCACAATAATGTGAACAACAGGAGGACGCAACCTATTTCTTACGCTTCGGTCAAGCTAGTTAACGAAGTTCCGCTTTGACATTGTCAACGAGCCCTGATGAGTGGAGGGTAACAGTAGGTACCCAACGAATTATATAGCCTCACTGATTGGACTACCCTCTGTTCTCCTTGTTATCTCTGCAGCTTACCCTTGTCCTTGTCTTTGTGTTGCGGTGGTTCAACCTCCGGCCAGAGTTTATCCTCTCCGTTACCTGGGTTAAAAGGCGCGCACCGGTACCAATTTCAAACTTTTAATTCCCCGTGCCATGAGCTTTGCCTGCTTTGATCTTCTTCATCTCATTTTTCTTGTTTAACTGTTTTGCCAACTAACCGACAGCAGCATGGCAATTCCCAGCCTATGGCCCAGATCTTTCCTATCTGTCCCAGCCAAGCGGCCCACCTTAATACCGCATACTCTTACAGGGTTTGTATGTACTGTACCATACGATACCATACGAGCTGTCCACCCTGGTTTGCAGAGCCCCGTACCGAACCGTACAGCGCATCCCATCCATCCCACACCCCACCTCCTCGCCGCAACATCTCCAGGTTATTATTTGATGGGAACATCCTCTCCCGCCAGCCACTGCCCATCGCCCAAAGTACCATTCAATTGACATTTGTTCCTCGGGTTTCTTTCTATTATTCTTTCTTTCTCTTCTGCCCGGATTCGTTCACCCCCCGAAGAGGTGCTGCGACAAGCTGCCCCTCTACCCGACGCACGTTCGGAACGCTGCGATAGTAATATTTCCTCACGCCGATCTACATAACTCTCGTCTCCTCAATTAACTAGGCCGGCTTCTCTCCCCTCAACCTCATCATTTTCCTTCTTTTGCCTCTTCCACCTCCTTCTCCTCCGCGCACTCCTCCCGCGTCTTTCGTTGGCATTGGACGGACCCTTAAGGCCGCGTTTAACCTGCTGTCTGTCATTTTCCCTCGCAAGGTGGCATCGCCTCAAATACCTACTATGGACCTCTCAGTGCTCACCGATCTTGCACCGCGAAGGCAACCCCAAACAAAGGCCGGGTTTGACTCTCCAAAGAACGAGTCTCACGGAACTGTCAACTCTACGTAAGCTTTTTTTCGTTTTTGTGTTTCTTCCATTCTATGTCCGTACAGTGTTTCGTTGCGCTTGCCATCTGCTAGCTGTCTCTCATCCCTTCGCACTACCAAAATCATCTAACTATGCAGCCGTAAATCATATTCCATTTTTCCCAATGGAGAAATGATTGTTTTTATGCGCTTCTGCTAATGTCTAGTTCGATAAACATAGGTACACTGAAGAATACCCTTGTTACGAGGAAAACGGACGATTGTATCATGGATTTCGACGAGGCATATACATGTATCCGTGTGATGAATTGGAACGAGATCGTCTAGATATTTTCCACAAAGTATTTTTAGTGGCTCGCGGGAATGTGCTACATGATGTTCCAATCAGCAATCCTTCTCCTCTTATGAACAGCCTTGCGGGAGGCCCGAGAATGGTTACCGATCACGGTCCTCGAATACTAGATCTTGGCTGTGGAACCGGAATGTGGGCAATGGAAATGGCCTCGCGGTACCCACATGCGTATGTATTGGGGATTGACCTGGCCGCGATGCAGCCCCAAGAACACCCACCAAATTGCGATTTTCAGACGCCTCGGGACTATGAGAGCCCTTGGTTTTTGGGAGAGAATTCTTGGGATATGATTCATCTCCAAATGGGATGTGGGAGTGTGTCGAATTGGCCTAATTTGTATCAAAAAGTTATACGACACCTGCGTCCTGGGACAGGGTACTTCGAACAAGTGGAAATTGACTTTGAACCGCGCTGCCACGATGAATTCCCAGCTGATCAACCTCTTAATCGATGGTATTTAAATCTGAAGGAGGCAACAGATCAGGCAAATAGACCAATCGCGCATAACCGAAGCACAACGCATATGCTGAAAGAAGCTGGTTTCGTGGATATAAAGCACCTGATGCTTGGCCTACCGCTAAACACATGGCCGGATGAGAAATACGAAAAGGAGGTCGGAAAGTGGCATAATTTTGCCTTTTCCGATAGCACGTATGCTCTCATACTTGGGCCTCTCAGCCGTGTAAAGGGCTGGTCGCTAGAGCAAATTGATTTGTTGGCCCAGGAAGCACGAGCGCAGGCGTTTGATAAACGCACCCAGGTGTTCAATCTTCTGCATATATATACTGCCAGACGACCAGACAACCCAATCCGATGAATGTACTTTTGTGCTTAGTTTCACCAGTCCGACGTCCGAAGACAAACCCTTTACTTCCCACGTCAATGGTTTCCTACCATCTCTTTCCCCCTCCCGAGCTCCGTTTTGAATGGCACAATATCGACTCTGAGGACACCTGACACGTTGTCCGGATAAATATAATTGAGGCTTCTCAGATCACGCCGAAACGAGTGAGACTGTTGCAGTCCAGCTTTTGACGGGTATGGTCGAGGCCTTATCACATACCGCCTTCGGGTGCAAATGCCTATAGTTATCCTTTGACTTGTTGGTAAGAAGCATCAAATATCGGGTAAAGGACCACTATTGAAAAGCTATGCAACATTCCCGAGTTGCCCAGCTCCAAGGAATAGTATTGGGGTCCGGAGGCACGCAAAAGCCCATATAATTAATGACCCGACCAAAAACGACATTGCAACGACGAATTCCTTTCCTCCATTTCTTGTTTGGAAATATTTTCAAATACTCTAGACGTTTCCTTCCTGATTTTGTCTGCTCATTTAATTTTTGGATTTTTTTTCATATGCTTGTTGGTCGACCGTAATTGAGCCATGTACCTTTTTCACTACCGTCGGTTTTGTTCCACATCCCCTACCTTCTTTCCTCGGTTTCCTCTTCCTATTTATTATTACCTGTTTCCCAGGCCACTATTCCTACAGCATTCTCTCCTGGGTTATTGGACATGAATAAGTTTTTATTATTAATCATGATATACACATAGATTGGAAAGACATCAAAAGCCATAGCGGGGGAACCATTATGGAGGTTTCTCTTATTTTCTGTATCCTCATGCCTTCCTTTCATTTGGTGAGGATGATATAATGACCCTCGATATGATGATGAATGATGTCTAGCTTGTATGGCGCTTGCTCTTTCTCCCTCTCCATATCTGGCTCTCTCTTCTCTTGCTTTGGTGACCTATACACAAAATGTTTCAAAGATGTTATTTTTCTTTCCTATTTGTTGTGATGCATAAACTGCTACTTTGTGTTTCTTTCGATATAAACTATTTTTATCCTCCTTATATGCATATCCATATTTCCTATTCCGCGCATTCTTCCTTCCTAATGTCACCGGAATTAAGCGTCCAAGCATGCAACCCTTGCTGCTATTGCTACTCTTCATTTTCCGCGGGATACCGTGGAATGGAAAAAATATATAAAATCAGCAGAAAAAGGAAACGTATTTTGCCTTACCTCTGACCTAGCCCAATTTTCTTTTCATTATTCTCGCTCGGCCTTACACCGAGAAGAGACAAAAAACAGTCCAACATTTTCCATTATCCAGCCCACAGTTTCTTTTCTAACTATAATTCATCAGGTCATTGTCCATTGTTCCCCTTCGCAAAACCTCCACTCCCGCTATTGTTCAATTCCTTCCCGCAGCCCCCAAGTCTCACTAGTGGTTATTTTTCTCATTTCCGTTGGAAGACATTAGAAACTGGTGGAAAATAATGGCAACAATGCAGGTGGTAAGTGAATCAATCGTATAGCACGCCAGCGCCTCTTTCGCTCCCTCTTTCTTTTTCCCTCTTTGTTCTCAGGACCCGACAGAGCGGATACGGCACGCGTGAATATGGACTCGGGGCCTCACTACTGTATATCCATTTAGCCTGTTACCTCCTAACTCGCTGGTGCTTTTGCGATAATGTAGTCCGGTTTTTCGCTTTTGTCTCTTGGTTTATATGGATGTAGGAGTACGTGTGTGGTGACTGTTGGAAATCGATAGCATTGTTGTGGAAAATGATATGTGTATTTATTGTTTTCTCTTGTCTTTGCTTTTTTTTTTGTTCTTTTTTCCCTTCTTCCTTTGCTTTTGTATTTCTATAATTTCCCCTTTAGGAACTGATACGTAACTATTGTTTTCTTCGCGGTTGGTGATGTAGGGCGACGGGGAGGAGAGTTATATTGTCCTCCGCCTAGGATGATGTATTGTTTACTTTATTACATGTTGGAACGAAAAGTTGCCCGTCCCGCTATGAATATTAACTAATAATCTCGTATGAAAGGTGACAACTTGGGTAAGAAATTCACCTAGAAGAACCAACAAGTGTTTCGTCTTCCTAACAACACATCTGCAGGGAATCTCTTGGGGGCCTAACATAAGATAAAACACATCTCATTGGAAAATGAGCACACGCATTCCTTCCTTACATCATAATACTTCACGATAGTCAATTACTATCAAAATTCTCTGGTGCCTTATCTCCGCCTCCCCTTGTTTTGAGCACGGCCCACGCCATTACTCGTGACTGCAGCACCTCCACTTTCCCCACCAATATTACCGCCCGCACTATTAACCGGGTCCTTCATGGCACCGGGACTTCTTCGCCGCATGGTCCCAGGTCCCACCGCCACAATGTCATCCTCGCTCTCACTATCGCTTATATCGAGTAGGACAGGCATGCGGAAGGCATGCAAGGCGCCCCCCGCGTCATCCTCTTCGCCCTTGACCGGCTCAATGGTCAAAACGTCCGGCTCCTCGTCCTCCAGATCTAGACGGCGCTGATGCACCTCCTCAGCGGGGTGGATGTCATACTCATCCTCGCGCTCCACATACGCGACATTCTCTTCTACCTCTGCAAAATCCGGTGCTAGCGCAGACCATTTCTGCGGACTCACTATCGACCATGTATATATGCATCCGGATTCGAGGCCACAGGCTGCCACCATTGGACGGCTGGGATGCCATTCTACAACGCCTAGTTCTTCCTTCGGGCCTTCGAGGATCTTGACGAGAGACCCATGGCTGCGTTCCCAGACGTAGATGTCATGTTTCATGAAGGTGGAGGCCGTAACGAATTCTCCCGTGGATGAGAAGGCGACGTGGTTCCAGCTCAGGCGGTTGACGACGTCTTGGAATTTGTGCTCGACTTCGAGTTTTATAGCGGAGGGTTCGAGGCTGACGCCTAGCTGGGACAGGTCGGGTATCAATATTGTGCGAATGACGCGGTCTGAACTGTTGACGAGTAGATCACGTCCGTTTCTAGCAAGGCGGAGGAGGATTACAACGCCGTTACATAGTCTCGTCGAGTGGATTGTAGTGCACGTTTGGGTTTCAATAATGTTAATCCAGCCCTTGGACGTGCCTGATATTATGTGGTTTCCGAGTGCAGTGAATATTGTGGCACAAGTTGAATGTTTCGCGTCTTGTGCCGCTTGTTTTGCGGCTACTGCCGGATCGGTGTCTTCAAGATGGGGTCGCAGGGGAGCGGAAGGGAGAATCCGTTTTACGGGCCGCGGTGCGGATATATCGACAAGAACTGGTTGTTCTTCAAACAATGAAGCGACAAAAAGCCAGCTGAGGCGTTTCTAGGTTAGAATATATTGGTAATGGTTGGAGAGGGTATAACAGTGATGTAACAAACTGGTTAAATGGGTGTAATTCGGCAATGTATACTGGCGCTTCGAATCTTACGGTTCGCACGCGGGAGCCATTTTTCATATCCCATAATACGCACTTCCAATCCTGTGACGAACTGAGGAGATATCTGCCGTCTCTCGACCAGCTAGTGCTGGTTAGCCCACTAGAGTCCGTAATATACGCATGTTAAATCGGTGGATGGTAAAAGCAAACCTTAGTGATTGGATCTGTTTGCTATGCCCCCGTAGCTTTCGCGCGACGCCATTGGTCTCCACGTCAAATACTACGACGGTCCCATCAACCTGTGGGTGGGGACTCTCGTTAGTTAATGAATTGAATAAATCGTTTGATAGCGGACATCCTTACTCGTCCAGAAGCCAGGAAGTCACCCTTGCGATTGAATCGTAAGCAAGTAGCGTGTCCGCTGCCTACAGAAGAGCTTCATTGTCAGCGTTTGGTTTCAAAATATAGAAGTGTTGTTATAAGCTGGAAACACGCACGGAGCTTGCCCGTGAGGGCATCTGGGTAGTCTTGAGCAAGAACAAACGGGTCAATTAAAGCCAGATTCATGGTGGCTCGTGGTGCAGGAATAATAGACGATATGCACAGGGATTCATCGAGGACATTGGCGTGGAGCACTCCAAGGATAACAGAGCCGTTGGTGCGATCTCCTTGCCGGTGTCATTGCGGCCAGTGATGTCGAAGGTCAACTTTGGTGAAGTGTTGTTGCTCTGGTTGGAGAAGGTTGGGTTAGTCATCCTCTCGGCGGCTTGGGCTGCAAAATTTCCCGCACCAGCCTAAAAAGGCATAGTCAAGGTTATCATTTCACTAAAGTGAACCCAAACTACGCAGCGTACGGCTGGCTGGTGAATCGTGATACCCAAATGAGCCTAGACCCCACCGCAAGCGGAAGAGTTTCGCCACACAATCAAACGCCAAGCCTAATATAGTCACTAGCGCAAGCGAGAATAGTTACCTAATCAGCTAGCGCAACTCATGCGGCTCTGTGGAAAAGTCGTTCTAAAACCCAAGGCGATCGCAAGTAAGGCAACTCTCAACACAACCTCCTTTCATCACCCCGACGAGACCCCCAACCATCAACATAACCCGGAGCGTATCGCGTCTTGCATCGCGGTATCTCTTTTCACGTCGCCTGATTTGGTATTTTCAGCGACTACGCTCTTTTTCTCCCGAAATCACGTTCGAAGAGAGTTGGAAGGGTCGAAGGCGCCCTCCGGGCAGGGTCTGCCAAAGGCCGGCGAAGGCCAGCCACCGCGGTCGTTTTTCATCACCGGAACGGTCGTTTTGACATTATCTCGATTTACCTGTTCAGCTTCTAGTGAAAGATCGCGTTACTACTTGATTAACCGCTAACGCGCTTTGCCTCTCACTGGTGTTGGCTGTCCCCGTTTCCCTACAAACCTGCTCCAGTTTTCTTTCAACTGTCATCACATTTCTCACCTCACCGACTACAGCCATGGCGTCTGTCAAGTTCCCGTACTCGAAGGCGCAGCTGCGCACGATTAAGGAGATCCAGTTTGGTCTTCTCTCGCCCGAGGAGATCAAGAGGATGAGCGTAGTCCATGTGGAGTACCCTGAGACCATGGTTTGTGCACTTGGAATAGCAACTGCTGTTTACTAAATTTTTCGTCAATAGAAAACTGACGAGAGCTTCTACAATAGGATGAACAACGGCAACGCCCACGGGAGAAAGGTCTAAATGACCCTCGTCTCGGTACCATCGATCGGAACTGGCGCTGCGCTACCTGCGAAGAGGGAATCAACGACTGTCCGGGACATTTTGGGCATATCGAGCTATCTACTCCGGTGTTCCATATTGGTGAGACTTATGTTAAGTCTAGCTATGCTTGGACTACCTAAAGCTAACGCTCACATCAGGTTTCCTGACTAAAATCAAGAAACTTTTGGAAACTGTTTGCCACAACTGTGGGAAGATCAAGGCGAATACGGTTAGTCATCCCTGATGGGGATGGCAAATCATGAGTTGTTACTCATTGCTGACACTGCATCTATAAAATCCAGACCGACCAGAAGTATTTGGAAGCGCTCCGTTTCCGCGACCCTAAGCGACGCTTTGATGCGATTTGGCGGCTGTCAAAAGATGTCTTAATATGCGAAGCTGACCCTAGCCCAGATGATGATGACCCTTTCGGCAAGGAACCTTCTAAGCCTGTGCACTCTCACGGTGGCTGCGGAAATATACAGCCACAAATCCGTAAAGAAGGGATTAGTTTGGTTGGGACATGGAAGCCTAGCAAGAACCGTGATATGATGGACGATATGGACATACAACAGCCCGAGAAGAGACAGATAACTCCGCAGATGGCTCTTAACATATTTAAAACCATCTCAGAGGATGATGTTCGTTTGATGGGGTTGAGCAACGATTATGCCAGACCAGAGTGGATGATAATCACAGTTCTTCCCGTCCCTCCGCCACCAGTCCGTCCCAGTGTTCTCGTCGGCGGTAGTGGGAGTGGCCAACGTGGAGAGGACGACCTAACATATAAACTGGCTGAGATTGTTCGTGCGAATCAGAATGTTACCCGATGCGAACAGGAAGGATCTCCTGAGCATGTGGTCCGTGAATTTGAGTCTCTTTTACAGTATCATGTTGCAACCTACATGGACAACGATATTGCCGGACAGCCACAAGCTATGCAAAAGTCTAATCGACCCGTCAAAGCTATCCGTGGCCGTCTGAAGGGTAAGGAAGGCCGTCTGCGTCAAAACTTGATGGGGAAACGCGTCGATTTTTCGGCTCGTACAGTTATTACCGGTGACCCGAATCTCTCCTTGGACGAAGTTGGAGTGCCGCTCAGCATTGCTCAGACCTTAACGTACCCGGAGGTCGTCACCCCTTTCAACATTGCCAAACTAGGTGAACTTGTTGATAACGGCCCCGATATTCATCCCGGTGCCCGTTATGTTATCCGTAGCACAGGCGAACGCATTGACTTGCGCCATCATAAGGGTGGAGGTGGGAGAAACTTTTTACAGTATGGATGGAGAGTGGAGCGGCATATCGTAGATGGCGATGTGATCCTATTCAATCGGCAGCCGTCCTTGCACAAGGAATCTATGATGGGTCACCGTATTCGCGTCATGCCGTACTCGACTTTCCGACTAAATCTGTCCGTTACCACCCCCTACAACGCTGATTTCGACGGTGATGAAATGAACTTGCACGTTCCCCAAAGCGAGGAAGCTCGCGCTGAGCTCAGTCAACTTTGCATGGTGCCCTTACAAATTGTATCCCCTCAACGAAACGGCCCGTTGATGGGTATTGTGCAGGACACTCTTTGTGGAATCTACAAAATCTGCAGTCGTGATGTTTTCTTAACAAAAGAGCAGGTCATGAATATTCTGCTTTGGGTCCCTGATTGGGATGGTGTGATACCCCAGCCAGCTATTTTGAAACCCAGGCCGCGGTGGACTGGAAAGCAAGTGATTAGCATGGTCCTTCCTTCTGGCCTGAACCTTCTTCGAGTTGATCGGGACAAGGCACCCCTTTCGGAGAAATTCTCTCCCCTGACTGATGGTGGACTGTTAGTACACAGTGGCGAACTTATGTACGGAATGTTTTCCAAGAAGACAGTTGGAGCAACAGGTGGAGGTGTCATTCATACTATCTTCAATGAGTATGGACCTGAACTGGCGATGAATTTTTTCAATGGAGCACAAACTGTCGTGAACTACTGGCTACTACACCACGGTTTCAGCATTGGAATTGGTGATACAATTCCGGATCTAGCGACAATCCAGAAGATTGAGGAAGCCGTTCGCGTGAGAAAGGAGGAAGTTGATGAGATCACAGCCAGTGCGACGGATAACACTCTTGAGCCCTTGCCTGGAATGAATGTTCGTGAAACCTTTGAGAGCAAAGTGTCCCGCGCCCTTAACAATGCCCGTGACGAGGCCGGAACGGAGACAGAAAAGAGCTTTAAAGACTTGAACAATGCTGTCCAAATGGCCCGTTCTGGTTCAAAGGGCTCGATTATCAATATCTCTCAAATGACTGCTGTTGTTGGCCAGCAATCTGTTGAAGGCAAACGTATTCCATTCGGTTTCAAATATCGTACTTTGCCGCATTTTACAAAGGATGATTATTCTCCCGAGTCTCGTGGTTTCGTCGAAAATTCGTATCTCCGTGGCCTTACGCCCACAGAGTTTTTCTTCCATGCTATGGCTGGTCGTGAGGGTCTGATTGACACTGCTGTCAAGACAGCTGAAACGGGATATATCCAGCGGAAGCTTGTCAAAGCCCTGGAGGAGGTCATGGTTAAATACGATGGTACAGTTCGCAACTCACTGGGAGATGTTGTCCAGTTCTTGTATGGAGAGGATGGTTTGGACGGCGCACATATAGAAAATCAACGTGTCGATATTATTAAATGCTCGGATGAAAGATTCCGCGACAGATATCGAATCGATCTGATGGACCCCGAAAGAACTCTCTCGCCCAACGTGTTGGAACAAGCTACCGAAATTGCCGGCGATATTGAGGTACAGAAGTATCTTGACGAAGAATGGGAACAGCTTTTGAAGGACCGGGCCTTCATGCGTAGCGTTGCCAAAGAGGACGAGGAAATGATGCAGCTGCCAATCAATGTTCAGCGTATTCTCGAGTCGGCAAAAACGATATTCAGAATTCGAGAAGGTGCTATTAGCGACTTGCATCCTGCAGAGGTCATACCTCAAATTAGAGCCCTACTGGACCGTCTTGTCGTTGTTCGTGGTGACGATGTGATCTCCCGGGAAGCACAAGAAAGCGCCACCCTACTCTTCAAGGCTCAGCTCCGCTCCCGCCTTGCTTTCCGCAGACTTGTCGTGGAATATTCTCTTAACCGGCTCGCATTCCAGCACGTGCTGGGTGCTATCGAAAGTCGATTCTCCAAGGCGATGGCAAACCCAGGTGAAATGGTTGGTGTCTTGGCTGCACAATCAATTGGTGAGCCGGCAACACAGATGACGTTGAACACATTCCATTTTGCTGGTGTTTCGTCCAAGAACGTTACCCTTGGTGTGCCTCGTCTGAAGGAAATTCTCAATGTGGCCACTCACATCAAAACTCCTTCTATGACTGTATATCAAGACCCTAGTAGTGCTATGGACAAGGAATCTGTCAAGCAACTCCGCAGCGTTGTTGAGCATACCAGTCTGAGGTCCGTTACGGAAGCGACGGAGATCTACTATGACCCTGATATCCAATCTACGGTGATTGAAGCGGATCGTGACATGGTTGAATCCTACTTCATTATCCCTGAGGATGTCGCAGATGATTCAAGCCATCAGTCCAAATGGTTGCTTAGAATCATCTTGAGTCGACCGAAGCTCCTTGACAAGAGTCTTACGGTCCAAGATGTTGCAATGAAGATCAAAGACGCTTATCCGCAAGATATTGCTGTTATCTTCAGTGATAACAACGCTGATGAGCAGGTCATCCGTATCCGACAAATCCAAGACTCTAAGCAGGATGACGATGATGATGATACTGAATACGATGTGACTCTCAAGAAGCTGGAAAGCCACTTGCTTGATACCCTTACTCTACGAGGCGTGGCTGGCATCGAACGCGCATTCATCAATGAGAAATCGAGAGTCCGTGTCTTGGAGGATGGATCTCTCCATCAAAGCACCGAGGACCCGTTGTGTAAGGAGTGGGTTCTTGAAACCAGTGGATCCGCCCTCGGCGAAGTCTTGACCATTCCTGGGGTTGATACAACTCGCACGTACTCTAATCAGTTCATTGAGATTCTTGAAGTATTCGGCATCGAAGCTACTCGAACTGCACTTTTGCGAGAATTAACCCAGGTGCTTGCCTTTGATGGATCATACGTCAATCACCGTCATTTGGCCCTCCTCGTCGATGTTATGACTTCACGGGGCTTCCTCATGGCAGTCACTAGGCATGGTATCAATCGTGCTGATACTGGCGCTCTGATGAGATGTTCTTTCGAGGAAACAGTGGAGATCCTACTTGAAGCCGCTGCATTTGCAGAGCTGGATGACTGCCGTGGTGTATCTGAGAATCTGATCTTGGGACAGATGGCCCCAGCTGGAACTGGGGAGTTTGATGTCTACCTGGATCAGGATATGCTCATGGGAGTCGTTTCGAGCAATGCTGGTCTAATGACTGCGGATGGCAAAGGATTGCTTGGTGACGGAGCGGCTACACCATACGATAGTAGCTCCCCATTGCAGGACAACATGTACATTGGCACACCAGACCCTGACTCCAACTTCTCCCCAATCAGACAAGCCGGGTCCGAGACACCTGCAGGGTTCACCGAATATCAGCCCTCCGGATTCAGCGGTGGTTTCAGCCCCCACGGCGCGCGAAGCCCTGGTGGAGGTTATTCTCCTACCAGCCCGTTCAATACCAGCCCAACCTCTCCTCGCTACTCCCCATCGTCTGGTTACTCCCCGACTTCTCCTGGTATGAGCATTACGAGCCCTCGATTCATGTCTTCACCTGGGTTTTCGCCCGCAAGTCCGGCTTTCGCGCCCACTTCGCCTGCCTATTCACCAACTTCTCCAGGCTACCAGCAGTCGCCAACTTCACCATCCTATTCTCCTACCTCACCTGGGTTCTCCCCCACATCGCCTAGCTACAGCCCGACATCTCCCAGTTTCAGCCCTGCCTCGCCTGCATTTAGTCCTACTTCTCCTAGCTATAGCCCTACGAGTCCTGCCCTCGGTATATCGACTGGAAGACATCTTTCGCCGACATCACCCACCTCTCCTAAATATACACCCACGTCCCCTGGTTGGTCTCCAACTAGTCCAGAGACCTACTCACCCACCTCTCCCAACTTCTCGGGGTCACCAACCTCTCCAGGTGGCCCAACATCCCCTGGCTACAGCCCGACCTCCCCGACCTTCAACCCTACGTGAGTTATTCTTTATATATATACTTAGATATCGAGTACTAATATTCATTTATAGATCTCCTCGCCAGTAGGCTCGACTTTGTGTGTATTTGCTTCCAAGAAGAATTCCCCTTCCCTTGTTTTCATTTCGCGATGGATTTTTCTCTCTTATCACATCGCTGTACTACTACTCCATGTCATTAGCACTTGCATACCGACAAAAAAAAAACCATCCCGCATGACTAGGCTTTGTATTAGTTGGTTATTTCTTCCGATGATGTGGCGTACTTTCTTGTGGCTTGTTTTTCACAGCCTTCCTTTTTAGCCTGCGTGAGTATTATTTCTTTTCTTTTTTTGCCTACATCTTTCAAACCCTTTTGAAATTGTAATGTTTTCTGGCCAAAAGGGTTTCTTTTCTGCTGCAGCTTTATCCAACGTTATGGGGAGAGTGGAAGAAAAAAGTAAAAAAGTTGAGAAGGGAAGAAGACTGAAAATAATCACTAGATGTTTGGCACCCACGCACATAATATATAGCTCGGCGTTGGAGATGCTTTCTGTGCTTTTGTGCTGCCGTCGCTTGTATGAGCTCCGATTTACTTTCTGCTCACTTTCTTTCTTATTTTCCCGCTCCGTGTACAAGATTAGCTACGTGCCGTAGAGAAAATAAAACTGAAAATTGGGAGCTTCATTTTCACATCGACTCTGGCTTTTCACAACCTGTAGGTCTGGTGTTTCGAGAGCATCCATCTTGTCTACATTCACAAGAGGCTATTGCGGGATAACATTAGCCTCCGCTTACTAAGCAATCAGCACAAACCCGATTTTCACTTACAAGAAAAAAGCGAAATTCGATTCACATCACTTAGACGACCGCAGCCCGCTATGTATTTGGTATATATCTGAAAAGGGGGCTATCCTATTCCTAGCCCCTTCTAAATGCCTCATTTCCTACTACTCAGGATCGTTTGATCTATCTTTGAGTCGGGCAGCTCGGGCGCGTAGCCCCTACGCCGCAGCCTTCCTTCCAAGACGACTACTGATTAAAATACAATACTTTAATGGATACCAACGCATATCTCCTTAGCCAGGGTTGGTCGGGCCCGGGCAACCCTCTAAACCCCAACCGACGTCCGGGCCCACACGGCGGCCTCGGCCTAACCAAACCCATCCTGATCGCGCGGAAAAAGAACACCCATGGGCTAGGGAAGCGGACGACGCATGACCATACGAACCAGTGGTGGCTTCGAGGATTCGAGGCGGCATTGAAGGGAGTTAGTGATGATGGGAGCGCGACGCCTCAGCCCGATGGATCTGGCTCAGCAGCTAGTGGGACGAGCGAGTTATATCGATTTTTTGTGAAGGGGGAGCCGCTGGAGGGGACGATTGATACGGTTGACATTTTTGAGGGCAAGGAGGTGAAGGGAAGCTGTATGATGTCTACTGAGGAAGGAGAGAAGAAAAGGAAAAGGAAGCGAAGCGACGAGAAAGGCGCCGATAAGGTGGAAGGGGAAGAGAGGGCTTTGAAAAATGAGAAGAGACGGAAGAAGCGCAAGCCAAATGAGCAAGATCCTAACGAGGGGGGAGATGTTATGGATGGAGGGCTGGCGGTGGAATCGAAAGAGGAAAGGAGGCGGAGGAGAAAGCAGAAGAAGGAGTGGAAGAAGGAGAAAGGAACCACTAAGCTAGAAGAAGATTCTTCGGATGCTCGTGCAGATAAGAAGAGACGGAAGAAGCGGCAAAGGGTTGAAGATGCTAATTCCTATTCTCTATCACAAGGCGATAGAGAAGAAGCAAAATGAACCGGCTGGTGAGGAGGGGATATTGGAGAAAAAGGCACGAAAGAAACAGAAAAATAGAGAGGAGGAGAAGCGAGCGCGTCGAGTGTTGAAACGGAAGGACAAGGAATCCAAGCGGAGAGAATGATCGTAAGAAGGAGTGGAACATGCGCTTGTTGCGCTCATTATTTATACCCCCCAGGCTATCCCACTCAAACGAGAGCTTGGAGCTACGTTTGAACATACGGGATCTCTAGAATCTCCTTGCCAGTACGAGTCTGGAGAATAAGGCGTACATTGAAAAGAGTATGGCCCCGAAACCAACACAGCGATTAAGATGGACGTACGGAGTAGACGGATATGATTTTAGGCTTTTTTTTTTTAAGCGTCCTCTAATCATTATTTTCTGCGCGAGCAATAGATCGCATGATACCCCCCTGTTTGCTTAGGTATATACTTTGTCAATTATATACGTAATTGCATCCGTCTACTCTACACGAATGGAGAAAGCAAACAGTTTTCACCCTTCCCCAGGGAACCTGCAAGGCTTATTGGATAAAATCCACGGCCGTTGCTCCCAAAAGTCATCTTTGATGATATCTAGATGCGTCACCACGATCGTGGCCTTTTTCTGTATTTTCCGTAGCCTCGCCATTTGGGATTTCGTCATTTCGGCGGGTGGACCCTCTTCTCCGGCTTGATATTCAGTCTCTTTGGGCTCACCACCGGCCCTCTTTTCCGTTTGAAGTTGGATTTCGTACTGTTCTCCAAACGTTTTTGTGAGCTATGCTTGATCTGAGAGGAAATATCGATGCTCGGGACGAGGTGGGTTCGTAAAAAACAGGCAACACTTACATTTCTAAATATTACACTACCCTTCCTATACATTTCTGGTTCGTTATTATAATTTATGCCAAACCTCGAGAATAGAATTTCATTTTTATCACCGGATACCGTGCCCTGATTTAGCTATCAACAAATCTTCTCGTGCAGCGTCAGTGCAAATAATGAACTCGGGGTTCTGAGATACAAACCTGCAAAGCCTTTTCTGCTTCTGTATTACTCATCCCACCACGCAGAACCATATTCCAGAACGTTGTATTGTAGAGGTTGTTTATATGGCCTTAAAATTAATAAATTTGTCAGCTAGGGTCGCCCATCTGAACTCGACATCCAACCAATCGTGATCAATGGCCATGAACACACGAGGTATAGGGGAGATCAACCAGGGAAAAGTGTAGAAATTCCGAACAGGCACCGAGTGAGAAACATACAATCAGCCTGCCTCCAACTCATATAATCCCTCAAATTCTGTACACTTGGATATTGAACGGCCCTTCCATCAAATGAGGGTAGAAAGCCGGGTTCTAGCGGCGTAGTCGGGAAAAACGATGACCAGTTGAATAAGTAATGCGCAGTAAATGTCGATACAATTGTGGTTACGAGCTTGCTGTCAGATAATAAAGCAACAGCAGGTCGGTCAAAAAGTGTTCCTTTTTCTTTTGTTTTTGGTGGTAAAATAAATTTCATCCATTGGGAGCACAGAGGGGAGCCCAGCTCAAAAGATCAACCTTACCTACTTCTCCGCTCAAATAGCCGACAGCTCCGGTGGAAAACAAAGCTTTATCGAAAAAAAAAAAAAAAAAAATCATCAGTATTAGGTGCGTACATATATATACCGTGAGTCGCCTCCGTTCGGCAGCAGGAGGCTCACACCTGTATTCATCACTGACGCCATATGCAATAATTAAGTCAGGGAGATCTTTCATCACAGCGCATGCAGCGGCGTTCATGAGATTGAGTGCACGCTCGTCATTTGGTTTTTGAAACTGATATCTGTCGGAAAACCTGGGGGAAAAGTGTTAGTGGAAGGCAATAGAGTATATTGGTGAGGCCGGAATAGCGAGGCAGAAGCCAAAAAAAGGAGAGGACAAAGGGACGTATGAATGTATATATTCTTTTCGTCCTCATTTAGAGGGGAAGAATATCAATGTTCAAGCTTGTTTTTCCAATATAAACAACAACAAAAAGAACATGGGATAGTTCATCTTGTATCTATGCAAATATATCCCGCGCAAACAACAAGACGCGGCGAAAAGAGAGAAAAGAAATAATGAAATGGAATAATGAAAGCAAGCAAAACGCATTAACTTACCTATGAAAACCTCGTCCATCTATCCGAACAACAATCCAGGTATTTGGAAGCAGGCTATCATCCTGCTCAAATGCCTTGACGTATTCGTATCTATTCGGAGGCAAAACGATTAGGGAGTTATTAATACAGTTTATTTTGAAGAGGAGCTGCGGGAGAACGGGAGTATGACTTACTTTGAATTTGCCATGAGATTATACATGCGTATATACGTGCTTGGGCAGGACGTGTGCAGAAGGCGAGTGTGAGTGGTGGTGAGACTTGATGTTGGTGGGGTTAATATGTGAAGGGCAATTTTGTTCTGGGAACGGATGCGGAACCCACCCTCCTAATCTACGTAACGGAAAAAGGAAAAAAAAAAAAAAAAGAAAATTCAGATCACCAAAAATGGTATATATATCCATGTGTGTGATCTTTTGTAAATACATCTACTCCTATTGAATAATTTGATTGTATAAGACTTTCGGAAATAATAATAGTAATAATAATAGTTTTAAAGCTACCATGCCTACCTACCTAGTTTAACGCCATCCAAGAAAATAGGAAACCCCAAGTAAAATATATACCAGCTCCTCCAAAGGCTCAGCATAAATATATGACAACGCAATATCCAAGAATCCGATCAGACATCTTCAGAAACATCCTCATCGCCAGTCTCACTGGCCTTCTCACTAAAGCCGCCAGTGATCTTTTCCTTCTTAGATTTCCGCATGAAACCGAATCCCAGACTGCTGCTCTTCGTCGACTTGTCCGCCGCCGACGGCACGCTGGATGCTAAGCTATCAACACTCTTACCGAGCAGGGATTCCGCCGCCACGGCATCTTCATCGATATTGTCGCCTTGGGCCGTTGGAACGGAAGAAGGCAGGTCGCCACCGCCTTTCTTCGAGAACAGACCAGCTCGATCTTTCCATGAGATGTTGAACTTGCTGGAGCTGCTCTTGCGGGTGATTTTTTGGATAAACGATTCCTTTTGGTTGACAATTTCCGAAGGTGTGCCGGATGAGGTTCGTTCAAGGGATTCATAGGACTCTGCGGCGGAGGTGCGGATGGAGCGGGAATCTTTTGACCGGCGTGAGTCAGGCGGTGAACCGTCTGCAAGATTGGGCTCCTGGTCTCGTGGTTTGGAGGCTTCCGCTTCTTTATTCTTGCCTTTCTCAGATTTTTTGCCAAAAAGGGTCTTGAACGAAGGTGCTGTCGGGTTGAGTTTCGGCGTTATTGGTCGATGAGAGGATGGTGGCCGGGTCCCAATGGGAGCTTGCACTGGGCGTTGCTGCTCGTACGGGGTTTCAAGAAAATCCACATCACCAGACGCCAAGCCCAGTTGCAGATTGCTTGATGACCCAAACTGGATTGACGGTCGCCGTGACTGGCTGCGGGACCAGGCGACAGGAGACACCCAGTCGAGTCCAAGTGGGCTATTTCTATGTCCCGATTTGTCGGTGGCTGGCCATCCGAATGGTTGGTTATCCGCAGCAGGACGTGGGAGTTGATGATTTTCAAAGGAGTATGTGGACGCTGGTCTCGGAGACAGGGAACCCCGGCGAACAGTCCCGAGGATGGAAGGATCTATAGGGTCATGCCGCGGACTGAATTGGTTGTACCCAGTACCTGTATCACCACGATCTATCGCTGATTTTTCTAAGGCGCTGGACATCGCAGAAGTCAACCTCCCAGAACTGAAGATGTTAGGGAACATAACTCTGCGACTGGCAGGTAGCCTGTCTGAGGAACTATCACTGGTGACATTGGTTGTGGCACTGCGGGGAAATAAATTCGTGACAGGATTGGCCCAGTTCCCTGTATAGCTAAGACGACGTCGCCTTGTACCTATCGGATCAAGGCCATCGTCGAAGTTTCGTGGGAAAGATTGGCTCTGGCCAGGTTTGAGAGTCCCAAGCAAAGGCGGTCCATCTACCATGGTTTTGCCCCGTTGGCGGTGGAAATTAAAGAGCCCCGATAGGCGACGAGAAGCGCTTTGAACACTATCTGGAGGCTCCTGTGGGGTTGGCAAGGTTGGCATGGCCATTGAATTGTGCCCACTCTCATGTAGGTTGTTTAAGCTCTCACGTGGACTTGTAAATAAGCTCGCAGGGCGGCTCCCAGAAGATATAGGTGAGGGAGAATTGGGAAGAAGATTGTCGAAGGCACCGGCTTTAGGAAATTGAGAGGTATTGCCGGAATGGTGAGATAGAGATGCTTGCTCCTCGTCACCAAGAAGGTCTGAGGGTAAGAGAGAATCCGCCCGTGGACTCATAGGAGGATTGCCTGCTAATACATCCGTATCCGCGCGGTTGACAACAATCTGGTCCGAGGGGCCCGGGATAGTCATCCCATTGTTAATATTGAAAAATGCGGGACCGGGAGGAAAAGTTGGCGAGCCATTCCCAGGGGCATTGTAATTTGGTGCAGCATTAGTGAACGAGGCATCCATGAGAGGATAGCTCACGGGAGACGAAACGTTGCTCACAAGGGAGCCGCGATGACGATTGCGACGGTTGAAGCTAGCTCTGTGGGCTAGTTCTAGATCTAGTGAAGGAACAGCCACGAACGGAGGCGCGGCATTGGATCGGTGGGAGGTAACCCATCTAAGACGTTCTTGAGCCTCCTGATATTGTTGCTGGGCCTGCATAAATATAGTTAGTGTTAAACTATGTACTAAATGAAGGGTGCACCACAACGAACCTGCGAGTGGGAATTGATGAGGGAGGCATATTTCGCCCGTAGATTTCCCAATTTGACCTCCCAGGCGTGGTCTCTCTCCTTGTCCAAGCGATCAAGCTCATTTCCATCATCAGTGTCGTCGCCCTCTAAACGACGTCTCTCCTCTTCCATCTCTTTGATACGGCTCCCTTTCACTTTGATATCTTCATCCAAAGACTTCATTTCAGCCTGTTCACTCGTGATCTTGTTGCGATACTCGGTGACCTGCTTCGAAGCCTCCGACTCAATTTGCGCCTTTTCTTCCTTGGCACGAGCTATTTTCCCGTGCATCGCCACCAGTTGTTCATTCCATCGGATGATATCTTCCTTGCGTTTTTGGCGCTCCGCTTCCTTTTGCTGCAGCAGTCTTTCCTTTTTGCTTTTCTCGCTTTGTACTGTGCGGTTGATACTTTCCAGCCTGCTAACATGTTTTCTAAGGTCTCCACTGGCTTCATCCTTCTCCTTCACTCGTTGTCTTAGTTCATTCCGCTGTTCCTCTAACTCCCGTAGCATGAGCTCATGTTCTTTCTCCTCCATGCAAAGCTGCTTTTCCAAAGTTTCATTCTCTTGCTGCAAGTCCTTGAGCCTTTCTGCCAAACGCGCAAGATTTTCGTCGGATTCATCAACATCGCCTGTCTTTTGGCTGCCCTCCAAACCTGCGTATGTTATAGTATCTGGTGCTGCATTTGAAGAAGGGAGTGATTTTCTATTTCCCGAGAATCGTTTCCCCGGAGGTGGCCCACCGCTTTGCTCTCGACACATTAGCGGTGCAGATGGCGAAGGTGAAGGGGCAGGAGATCTGGAGATGTAAGCTCGAACAATGGGTGGGCCGCCATCCACATCGTCCTCCCGAGGATCGGAAATTGATAGAGACTTCGTACGAACGTGAAGGAGGGAGCTTGATGTGTGGAAATTGGCAGCGCTAACTGCGGTGACGCAGATATGATATATATGGCCCGGGGAGAGATTAGATATGGTTACTGCTGTCTCCGAACGTTTTGTCTCGCCAACTATTGTAGAGGCTGGTTAACATATACAATATACCCGTCACCCGGAGAAGTAGAGAGGAACAAACAACAAACCTTTGACACCATTAACATGAATGAGGTGCTTATGAATAGAATGGTGGATATCAGGATGTTTCCAGGCGATGCGAATCATAGTTGAGCTGATCTCTTGCAGAGTAACATCGGGGGCGGGGGGTATATCCAAGCCCAACTTCTCAACCAGAATATCGTTTGGAGTTTGGCAGACCTGATATGCCCGATATAGAAGCCTGCAACAAAGTATTAGTATCACTCCGTTGACCTGTGTAGAGTTCAAAATATTGGACTCAGGGCTCACCATATCAAGGCCCATAGAATCGCGGCTGCGACGAGGAGAGCCATTGTACCTCGAACTCTCAAGATCGGAGCGACGCCAGGGTAGGTATACATAAGAAATAGTGGTTTATTATACATCACAGCTACCCATGGCTCGTCCGAAAGACCGCGATGCTCGTCTGCGACTTCAGCTGGCGAATTGATATCGGGCTCTACTGTCTGAGCTTCGTCGCCGAGCTTGCTGGAGTGGGTTTGTTCCTGGAGGCTCTTTTACCGCTGGCCTGGCTAACTTAGGTGTCCGGAACGGGATTAACAAAGCTCCGAAGTGGCTCGAGTCCATTATGCTAGCTAGTTAAGCCCAATTAGGCCTCGGCTCTTCTCAGCCCTACAGCCTTGAATCTTCAATCCATCGCTTGATGATTACAGACCTTATGGCTGAGGAACGATGTATCAAGTACCAGAATTCGCGTAGGTGGCTGGATATGCCACTGCGATTGTTGTTTTCTCCAACAGTATTTCCCAGAGGAAATATGTACACTTGCCGCTTGATCCCACCACCTTTCTCAACACGGTAGCATAGAAATTATCTTATTTAACGACCCGTGTACATAATAGGTCATTTCTGCTATTGTCTTGTCCATTCGGGCTTAAGCTGTTGAGCTCCCTTCTCCGCGAAGGCTATGTAAGGATGTCAATTCAACTAGGAATTGTCGCGGGGTTCTATCGCGATGAATCCACCAGATACCCTGGCTGCACCATGACCCATGTATTGTAAAAGCGATCGGGCTAGCTTGCTCTAACCTATAGAAGCAGGACCATGGTAACATTTTCTTGTATTCTGAGACATAAGAAGCTGATACAGGGATCGCATGGTTCCGTGGTTCATGAAGAAAACAACGACCCAAAATAATAAACAGTTATTCACTCCTATAACTATGCTGCTACAGCTGACTCATAAAATAAATCTCACCGGCAGGGCCTTGAGAACATTTGAAGGGATGAGTTGCAAGGGTACTTATATTGTGTCCTACGGACGGTGTATGGAAACACGATGTATCTGAGTTATCTCCTGCGTGTTGAATTGGCGTCGCCCCAACAGAATCACATGGCGGCAGCCGTTGCTTGGCAGCCGGGTTGCCGCCAGAGCTGGAACCTTGTTGGCGGCGGCGGGCGAGCCCCAGTCAACAGCCTCAACGACTTCACCACTTCTCCCCTTCCTCTTCTTTGTGTCTCTCTCGCCATACTCACTCAGACTCACTCATCCTCTTCTCGTAAATCTGTATTATATCTTATAAACTATTCTTAATACCCCTTTCATCACCACCACCTCTACTACTGCTACCCCACCACAGTCCTCCATCCACACTCTCTCGTTTGCGTTGTACCATCACATGGCCATCCCACAGCGGCTTTGAGGACCGGAACAGCATCGACCGCCGCGCTCGTTTCATTTTGCTCCAACAACATTAGTGTACTAGCCCTTGAAAATTGGCTCTGGCTGAATGCGCTGCAGCTGCTTTTAAACTGGCAATTGTAATTTCCGTTTTCCATCTCGCGATCCGGGCATGCAGTACGTGCGCAGTATCAGCGGCTCTGTTTCCAAGACATGGAACTCCATCAATCCAGCTACCCTCAGCGGGGCCATCGATGTGATCGTTATCGAACAAGAGGATGGTGAGCTGATACTATCCGACACCACCTTAAACCTTTTGCTCCTACTAAAATTCTACTCTTCCCATCGTTTCCTAGGCACCCTCGCTTGTTCCCCGTTTCATGTTCGATTCGGTAAATTTTCGCTACTTCGCCCTTACGAGAAAAAAGTGGAATTTCGAGTAAATGGAGTCAAGCAAGATTATGCCATGAAGCTTGGGGAGGCAGGAGAGGCTTTTTTTGTTTTTGAGACTTCAGACAATGTTCCCGAATCTTTACAGACCTCGCCTTTAGTTTCCCCAATCGCAAGCCCCAAGCGTGAATTAAGTGATAATGGCACCCCTCTCCAAGAACCCGACTATCTGGATCTTACCTTCGATAAAAAGAATAATGCGGGAGCATATGACGGGGATCAGCACCCTCCACCCTTAAATATCTCCGGGACTGATAGAGCAAAGAGTGATTTGGGTTTGTCTTTGCCATTTAACCATTGCGATTGTCTTCTTATGCTAAATACTTTGCCTTCCAGGGGTCACGACGTCACTTTCGAGGTCTTCAGAAAATGGAACTTCTCGTCCGGAGCGCACTGGACCGTGGCTAGCACCGGCCGCAACTATAGACCGGGCTCGATCAGAGGATTTATCCACCGAACCGACTTTGAGGAGCCTTGGGTCACCAGTGGAATTTGGTGCTAAGAACACTCTTGCACCCCCTTCGCCTCCGGATAGTAGGAGTCCTTTGTCGGAGCGATCGCGTAGCCCTCCCAATATAAGTCCTGAAGAAGCCCTCTCGCGAGCAATGGCGCTTTCAAGGAAGCTATCTATATCCAATATTCCATCACATGTAACGGAGACTGGTGACTTAATGTTGGATATGACAGGATATAAGAGCAGTGACGAGGATGCCCTGCGCGCTGAAGTGATCGCCCGAAAAATCCTTGCAGAGGAGCTCGAAGGCAATCATGATATCGGAGCGTTGATTGGTGCTGACGAGCGTGGAAACTTATGGATTTATAGCAGCGAGGAGTCTAAGGAGGCAGCAAACCGCAGGGCGTCCATGCACCCTTCTAGGACCATGGACGACGCAGTTTCTGACCCCGGCTATCATAGCGAGAGTGAACAGAGTGGTAATGAAACTCAAGCGACCCAGAGACACCATCGTTCTCAGTCCGTTGTCCAAGGATATCCCACCCCACTTCAAACGTCCGTCGATGGGGAGTCGTTGGAACCAAGTCGCAATTACGCCAAGACCCTTAGACTAACAAGTGAACAGCTGAAAGCGCTGAATCTAAAGCCCGGCGCCAATGAAATGACTTTTAGTGTCAACAAAGCTACATGTCCTGCAGCGATGTACTTGTGGAGTTATAAAGTTCCCATAGTGATATCTGATATTGATGGGACGATTACAAAGTATGGTGTTGCCATTATTTTATACACTTTCTTCTTTTTGGCGCGACAAGCGAGGTTCTTACACAATAATCTAGGTCTGATGCCCTTGGGCATGTCCTTAACATGATCGGTCGCGATTGGACTCATCTCGGGGTCGCTAAGCTGTACACTGATATAGTGAGCAATGGATACAACCTGATGTACCTGACTAGCAGATCTACTGGCCAAGCGGATACGACGCGAACATATCTCAGCGGCATTGTACAGGAAGGCTATAAACTCCCTAAAGGCCCCGTTATAATGAGTCCAGATAGAACAATAGCCGCTCTACGTCGTGAGATATACCTAAGAAAGCCGGAAGTATTTAAGATGGCTTGCCTACGCGATATCCTGAGTTTGTTCCACGGACGGAAAAACCCCTTCTACGCCGGTTTCGGAAATCGACTCACTGACGCGCTCAGTTATCGATCAGTGAATATCCCTTCGTCGAGGATATTTACAATCAACTCCAACGCAGAAGTTTCGCTGGACCTACTAAGTTTGAATAAGTATAAGAGCAGCTACGTGACCATGCGTGAACTTGTGGACCACTTCTTCCCACCTGTCGGCATGCTTGTGCAAGAAGGCGGGGAAGATTTCACTGATTTCACATATTGGCGGGATGTGCCTAGGGACCTGGAGAATTTCTCTGCCACGGATACGAGTGTTAGTGGTGATGAAGACGAGGAAGAGGATGATGGTAGTGAAGAGGGAGACGATGAAAGTGAAGTGTACGACGCTGAATATATGGGTGATAACTACCTCTCGGCGGATCAGCAGCATCCTGGAGATGGCGGGAGAGATTTGGCAGATTCGATGCTGGAGGAATTTGCGTCTGAAGATCAAGCTGAGGCGTCAGATGTGGAAAATGAAGATGGTGGCTTCGACGTTGACGACAAGGATCTCTTGGAACTGAATGAGGACGAGGATGAAGATGCTGACGAGGATGGGGATCCGGACACAGGAGGGGGTGTTAAGCTTGCTAATCTATCGATTAGTGGTGGGAGACGGCACGTGCAGGCGTTACATGCATGATGGTGTATGGGTATCGTCTGTGAAAACAAGGCGGAAAAAGTACTACCGGATACACATGCACGTCTTTTTTTCCTGATTTGTTCAGCTAGGAGTTTGTCATCGTGGTGATTTTTTTTTTTTTTTTAACCGACGCCCCACGGCGCATTTTGAATTAGCGGGAGTATTTCTTCGATTTGATTTTGCTTGTTCGCATTGCTTCTTTGTCATGTTTTATACCAGCACGTAGAGTATATGTACCAACCTTCTAGATACAGGCCCAAATTTAACCTTTAAGAAGCAGCGCATTCTCTGCTAAAGCCAGCTACTGCTGACTGACTTTTCCTTTCTAGTAGCTTTAATACCCTTAGATTGGTGAATTGAACAAACCTAAAGTGAATAAGTTCCAACTGTTTTTTTACATGTGGTTTGTGAAGCAAAGCAGGGCCCTGATGGCACTAACCTAATGAAATTAATTTAACTTAAGTAGTTAACTAACTAACCAGTTAACTAGTTAGAGAACTCGCCGACCATGAACGTCGCGATGTTCTACAAATTACCTATGCTTAACTTCGTTGGTGGTAGTTCTCTGCTCTTCAAAATGCATAAATCCGGCAACTTCTGCGGGTTTCTCTTCTCTAGGCTTTCATTACTTCCATCCAGCGACACCATCTCTACTCTTTTCGTACGGCTTCATTTCAATCTCTCCGTACTAGTCACTATATCTCTTTACGGCTTCCTCCTGCTATATGGATAACATGTTTACCCGATAGGCTTGCTTCTGGAAGTCCTCCGGACGCACCAAAGAGAGTCGACGCGACCGGAAGAAGATAGGCGAGGAACTCACCCCAGATGAATACCGCGCGAGAGATACCGTCAGATTGGCTCGATTCCAGGTCACAGGCAAGAAATATGCCGATGCCACAACTATTGCCATCAATCGTGTCCAACGCTTCTGGGATCGGCGAGTCAGGTCCGTGATGGAATCAGCTGACATCTCTTGTGAAGACACTGTACATTTATGGGTGTTGACGCCCACTCTCATCTTTCCGCATGTGTGGACGAGAACTTCCGAGTCTATGCTGATTGGAGATTGAAAAATTTCAACGTCACCAAACAGAGCACAATTTGGGTTGAATGGAAATTCCTTCGACTGCTCTTTAAGAGGGAAACAGGTCGAAAGGTGGATGGACTGGTGGGTGGTGAGCTAATCAGCGAGGTAGCGCCCCAGCCCAAAACATCGGTCTCCTCTTTTCTAATTCTCACTTTTAGTTCATCCTGGGTCCTCTGACTGATGAGTACGATTTGGACCTGTCGATTGATTACAAACCAGTAGTGAGTGTGGAAGATCTTGTGGCCATTCTTGACTACCACTGGTGTCTGGATATCGCATCTGTTACCCATGAACGATATACCGTGCAGAATCCACTGCTCATGTTGTTTATCGCCTACACCTCAACCCGCCCGGGAGCACTCATTGAGAGTGGTTGTCTCCGCGGTTCCAATGATGCCTTCTGCTATAAGGATATGTGCTGCGTGTGATTCCTAACGCAGATCAACTGGATCGGCATGTACTTGTGATGGAAGTATCTCTTCTGTTCATGAAGGGGAAGCGGAACAAGTCACAACCGTGAGCTCCATCCATCTGGCATTTATCTTCAGAAAACTCACTTGTACAGGACAACCTATATTTTCCACGAACGAGATGACAACCTCGCGCTTTGTCCTGTTTCCCACTTCCTTGCCCTGGCGCTGGCTGATGATGCATTCGATGCAAGAGGCATCAACTCAGTTGAAGATGTGCTCCGCATTCGGGTTACGGCACCCCGTAACAGCCTGCATCTGAAATGGAAACCCCACATGCTCAATATCCCCGTATTTCGTCGGGCCGTACACGCCGCTGAGGGGATTCGGATCTCCCCAGATAAAGCTCTGCCCTACGACACATTCAACCAGTATCTCCAACGCCTGGGACGCAACGCGGGATTCGAGCACAAGTTGACACCATATTGTATCAGGCGAGGAACCGCCAACGCGGTTGATAGTGAGTATTATTTCGACATCTCCTCGCTCATCAACAGTGTTCTGATGTTTCCATGCCCCAGCTGTTGCAACCACTAGTGAGCGTAACCAAGTCATGGGTCATTCCCGAGCGCATTATTTGAACGTTACTATATATCAGTGAAAGTCAAGCGGGATGTGCAGTCCGCCTACCTTGGCTGTCCAGCCCGAGAGTCCATCATCCAGGCTATTGGAAGGTTCAGCCTCACACGCGATCATCGTGCTCCGAAGGAATTTAGGAATGAGCAGAAGGATGCTATCGAGCGGGATCCTCAGCTCATCAAGCTGTGCGACCGGCAGCGTTCATTGCACAGGCTGATAGAGAGAAAGCACGGTTCAGTCCCAAAAGCCAAAGGCACAGTGCTGCATCGCGAGTACACAGAGCTTGGGCATACCATCAGGGCCGAGAAACACGCCCTCCACCGCGAGGCGTTTGATGACATGAGGCAGGAGTTTTTCGCAACGATCGACACCATCGAGATTGAGAGGCAACTTTTAGGGTTGTCTGTTGGCGAGGAACTCAAGATGGACGATGAGGACAAGGTTCAATTTGTGTTCAAGGAACGAGCGCGGCTCGCTCGGAATCTCTTCCGCTCGTCAGATTGTCGAATCGAAGATCAGCATGAGCTTTATGTCCGCCGAGTGCAAACCATCCAGGATTGGGTTTCACTCTGCAGCTTACGCGAGGGACCGTGCAAACGGAGAGGCTCATCTACTGACTCTGGAATTGATATTGCGCTCGACGGCATCATTGATGCGGACACCTTTCCCATATCATGTCCAGATACTTAGCGTCTCTTCTGTCTCGGAGATAGCCAGCTGCCACACTCCGCGCGGATGTACTCCTTTTCACGACCCGATCACCTTCGAAGACATGTCCAAGATTGTCACCTCCGCTACCTTGACCCCGATGCCCTGCTCTGGTGTCCTCACCCGTCGTGCTCGGATGTGCTGGATGGCGTTAAAGATTTTCAGGAGCATGCGCTCTTGGTTTACAATGTGTATGTCTGACCGGTGTGTTTGAAAACGTGTATTGTTATGTCTAGTATTCGTGCTATGAGAGGGTTAATTCGGTGTGTCAGGATACTGGATTTGACAGGTTTTCGGTGGATTATAAAGTCAGCAATTTTACACTGCACATATGGTGCACTAGATATCTAGATATGACTCCTCCTCGCCATCTTCGCTTGCATGTGGGCTCGAGTCCCATGGAGCCGAAGACGATGGTTGAGCGTATCGCACAATTTATGGCGCCAGTTTGCTAGCGATATCATGAAAATATGGTTGTATCCGGAGGCACTGGAGACACCAAGCCGTGTACATTCCAGGCCAATGCAGCAGATTGTCGCTGGGAGGCAAATTCGAAAACGCCAAGTCAAGCATGTGAATAACTGCCAGCTGAGAGTCAATGTCGGCTGGCATTTTCTCTTCTTTAAGATATTAAGTGATCTTCTCGAATGACATGGACTTCAGCTCCTCAATCAGATAGGTGTCAGCGAAGATATATATTCTAATATGGCAGAGAAGTGGGTGATATGCGTCGGTTTTTCCTGCCTTGTCAATGTAAGGTAAATCCGCAGCGCTGTTCACAGTGGGCTCCTAAGAATTCAACACATCTGGATAGTTGCCACGGTAAGCCCACTCGATATACCTCAGCAAAGTTCCCTCGGTCGTCTCTTTGAGCTTGTATGTTCCCTCGGCTTTTTCCTTAAATTTGCCCAAGAAACTGGCATAGATTATTCCACCTTTGGACTGAAGAATGGCCTCGTGCATGTTGAAAATTTGCGGCGAACTAGAACATCGAAGACCTAGGACAGGGGAGTCCAAAAAGCTGCATGCCCCTTTAACATCGCATCTTCTGCAAGCAGGAGGAACATACCTGCTATAGGGCGTTGGCGTCCCTAGGCTATCTTGACCATTCTCACTCATCGTGGATAACCAACAAATGTGATTTCCAGCAGGTAATTGAGGCGTTCGGCTTGTTACGGTTCATTCACGCCGCCACGCACTCATGGAGTTATGTAGGTAAACTGGCCCATCAAATTATCGATTATCATATGTCGCTAAGGGACCCGAAGCATCCGATCTACGGGTTTGAGAGAAGCTCTGCGTCACGAAGACGTCCTTGTGATACCTACCGCCGCTGGCTGAAGAGAGAAGTGCCATATCTATGATCCGTCGACTTTTTCACTACGGCTCTCGAGGACCCTGGATGGACCCCGGGTTCACGCGGATCTTGTCAGGCTGCAAATAAGGAAGAAAGTTTTATTTAATTTTTTAATATTTATGTACGAAGGTCGGTGGCTCAAAACTTGATGCTCATTCATAGCGCCGCGTACGAACAAAACATCATGCCCTGGGAGGGCCAGAACCGCCCTAGCCTGTGGGCCATGAGCAAAGGGACTAACTGTTGACCAGCCACGAAGAGGGTACGATTGGGGCCCTGGGGCCCAGTGAGACCGAGGAAAGCGAGAGCCCTATCGTACGAAGGATGATCAGCTTGATGTTCCCTTGATGAATTAACTTACCTGAGATTCGTACGTCGTACGTACATGATCGCTGTCATGATGGGTTGAGAGTGAGAAGAAGAGAGAGAGGGGAGAAGGAGAAAAGGAGGTAAAAGATCGTGGGATTCCAAATGCGGTAAGGCATGCCATTCACTATCTATTATTTTATCGGTAGTATTT
Organism: Blastomyces percursus; assembly: GCA_018296065.1. Classification (NCBI taxonomy): domain Eukaryota; kingdom Fungi; phylum Ascomycota; class Eurotiomycetes; order Onygenales; family Ajellomycetaceae; genus Blastomyces; species Blastomyces percursus. The sequence continues at coordinate 34,900 of JAFEJD010000975.1, forward strand.
TTGTTCGTACGACTAAGAAGATAATTTAAACTTGAAAGAAAGAGTGAAGCCTGGGCTACGTGTGGGGTGCACTTAAATCATAACGCTCAGACAACCGTGGTTGCGACGGGCACTGATGTTCGCCTCTCATTGCTCTCCTAGGTAGAGGGTCAGCCGGTGAGACCCCACTGACATTGAACCTGCCAATACTCACCGAAACTCCGCGTCGCTACCACGGCGAACAACCCCTCACACCTACCAGCAGATGATCAGGCCACGCCGAAGGCGGAGTGAGCTCAGCACACCATCTCCGCCCTCGATGGTGACAGCCATGTGTCCGGGTGTGCGATTCTGTGGTTGAAGTGGAGGCTTCCAGTGCGTTCAATGCTGCGAACAATCGCATGCGGATTCGTGAGCAGGTGCGGCCCTGCCATGACCACCGAAGGGACACTGCACGACGCGAGTGGTCCCGGCGTCACTCTCCCTCCATTGCGTGGGATCGGCGTGGGACCACCTCGACGATCGCCTGGCTCAATTCCATCGTCTCCTGCACCGCATCCTTGATTATCCGGATACGGTTCCCGGTACAAGAGTGCGTTGCACAAGAAAGTGCAGAAGCACGGCAGGAACATCCTCTCCCGGAATGTCCTGTACAGGACTGGCTACTATGGTTTCAGAGCTGCCGCCTTCATGGTGAGTCACAGCAGCACGACAAAGTAGCCATTTCTCCAGTGCATAAATATGAGGGTCCGGCGGGCAGCTTGGAAATGATGCCAAACACCATCAGTATCCCTTGTAAAGCAAGAATCCTGGAGCACAGCATTAGGCAGCAAGTGTTATTATCTCTGTTCATACCAGCTCACTTATGACATGGATCAAACAATTTCGCCATGTCCACGCTACCAACCGTTGGAAATTCTGAGAAACAAGTCATGAGGCACGAGCATTGTGTCAACATCCTGATATGGATCTTGGAAGAAAAATGAGAAAATGGGAAAGAGTTATGTGTCTAGGAAGCCAGGACCCTGGCTTGGGCGGTTCTGGGAAGCGGGTAGTATAACTAAAGACAGAAAGAACGAAAAGAAGGAAAGGAAAGAAACGGATAAAGATCACAATTCGACCACCAGGCTCACTCCTTCTTAGCCGGGAATTGCTCTCGAGCCCCTGTAACAGCACTTTCAGGGTCATCATGTGTGCATAGGTAGTTCTGGATGTCCGCTGGGCCATACTGGTAATGGGGAACTCGCTCGGCGAACTTAGTGGCTAGGGTTGCAATGTTGAGGTTGTCTTCATTGGCGTACATATGCAGGAAAATCGATCTTATCTGCACCTTTGACGCAAGTGTAAATTCCACTTCCAAGTCCACACGTCCCCGACGGATAAGTGCCTTATCAAGTTGATCCTGGCAGCTTGTTGTCATCATCAAGACTCTCCCGTCGGATGATGTGACACCGTCGATCGCGTTCAAGAGGCTGGAGAATGATACTGTGTTGTTTTGTCCCTCGCTGTCCTCCTGCTGTATGGCTCTTGTTTTCTTGCGGTTGATTCCGGCACTGTCAATATCCTCAATGAGGAGCAAGCAACGGGCCTGAAGATGGCTACAAAGACATAGGAGTTCCTGGTCGGTCATGGATTGACCCGTCAAGCTCAACATGTAGATATCCAGACACTGAAAGTACCTACTGCGGCTTGGGTAAGACTGGTTTTCCCAGTCCCAGGGGGTCCACTGAGGAGATAACCACGACGATACGGCCTTTCCGTTTTCCCATATGCTGACTTAGCCTTCAGGAATTTGTGCATGTCACTGCGAATTTCTTCCTTCCGTCCCTCTTCCAAGACGATACTCTGGAGCGACCGACGACCCGTGCTTTTGACAGACTCCCATGGCCATTTGGATTGAGGGACGGACTTTCTCAACAAACGTTGTTTATTCCTATATGAAAGTTCCTTATTTCAGCTCCAAAGAATTGAAAAGATATTCGAGTTCCGCTCTGAGGAGCACTATGCCGTGAGAGCTTTGGGCTGGTCCGGCAATCCAATCAAAAGGCTGCTCATGGAAGCCAGGTCAGAACACGTACGCGAGAACAGATCCAAAATTACAATTTTCTGTCCAACTTGTCAACCGGTGGAAATACTTTACTAGACACAGAAGAAGATGTGCTGCTGTGGGAGCTAGTGAAGCAAGGTTTCAACTGGGAAGCGATCGACAAGCGGTTTGGGAGACGCTTCAGTGGGTGGATTCTCTGCGGGCGCACTGGTCTAAAAAAATTGAAGGGCCGCCCGCCGCCTTCGACGAGATCGAAGCACAGTAACTCTTTTGCACGTACAGCTACATATTTTCCTGAACTGTAATTGCTATACTGCATTTGTTATCATGGAAGTCTTTGATGATTTAATCAAGATTTACGCCCGGTGCCCAGGATGATCTCTACAGCTAGATTTGAAGCATTCCGACGTGTAAGACGGGTTCTTACATTGTAGTGGTCACGGCTCGGCTGCTTAAATTCCACTGCACATCAATTTAAGAACAGAAACGATGAATAGAGAATCGCCAACATGTAGTCCTCAAGAATTTGATCGATCTGGCTTGAACATCTATCTGATTCGCCAGTAAGACTCCTCTGTTTCTCCCATTGCTCCAACCATGTCAAAGAATCCATTTGTCTTGGTCCAGGCAGGAAAATCCAGCCCTTCGTAGGAGGCATTTACTTTGGAACCGGGACATGCCTGGTTGTGCCTTCACCCTTTGAATTGATGCATACCACAGTGAGGTGGTCGCGAGAGTCCGAATCGCTCGTGTGGTCGCTCTCCCTACGCCATGTATTAGCTTTCCACAGCGAATGTCCCCACATCCAAATTCGATACCCACCGAGAACAGACCTCTCTCGTATCACTGGGGAGTGGTTCTTTCCAATCAGCGAGCGATTTCGTCAGGGTAGCACCAACTTGTTCGACAGCGAAAGGGGGGTCGATCCCAAGTTGTTGTCTTTGTTGCAACAGAGAGGGTGACAGTCGTCCCATCTTTTACGGCAGTGCCAATGACTTTTTTTGCGATTATTCTATTGAATGACATGATGAGACAATAGCAACGACGACATGTGTGCACGAGGATATGATTAGAGCTGAGATTTTAGGAAATAAAAGCTGGCTGATTTCTGGAGAGCGGTCGAGGCAATTGGAAGCTTTTATACTTCTCTTATTCACGTCCTTAGGGAGATGCTTAGTGTGACTTGAATCAACATTAACTAATGGGGTGCTACAACCTAAAGCACCCCGCCGTCATAATATGGCGTTACGACCATGACGAGTGCTATCCAATGGACATAAAACTCTGGGCGTAGAGAGCAGTTCTAGGGATTAGAGTCGCAGCCTAATGAGACGCTGTGGCGCAGCCTCATCTCAGCGGGCGGTTTAACTGATCAGGCTGAGAGCTTTGACACCAATAGAATGAGAAAGGGCGGTTTCACCTGCAAAAAGCTAGGATCAGATAGCAAAGCTCAAACATCTAGAGATGTTGGGTTGATGCGGGAGTAGTCATGATTCACCCCCGACCCCGGCTCCGTTCCTATAAGTTAGTCATCATATGGAGGCGCCCAAGTGTTTTATGAAATGAAACGCAATCTCTATGGTACAATAACGTAATCAACCACCCACCCAACGCCCGTTTACACCCAACGCCCGCTCAAATCTTCATTTTTCATTCATCTTTAA
>JAFEJD010000976.1:0-40441 GCA_018296065.1 Blastomyces percursus
TTTTTCTTTTTCTTTTTCTTTTATTTTCTTTTATATTTGTTATTTTATATTTTATATTTTTACTTTTATTTTTTTATTATTTTTTACAAAATAAGGTCGGATAAAAAGAACTTGATGAATGTGTGCAATGCGCACGAATTCAGCGTTACCTGGGGTACCACTAATCTTTATTTAGCCTAGCGCACTCACCCTCACTAACTTTCCTCCCACCTCCCTCCATCAACCCCGAGCGGCAAGATAGAGTATAGACTCCCTTGTTATCCCTCCACCTTCCAGCCGATATTACCCTGCGTCAAGCAAAACAAAACATCCACAATGTTGGGCGGCAACCCTCATTTCCAAAAGACCAAGGTAAAGTGTGAAGTAGCCTCAAGGTATCAGAAGCAACCAAGACAGTCTCATCAGAACGCGCATCTAGAAGAGATACAACGCATCCAAGAACAAACTGTATCAAAAGACAGGAATTCCGGATCAAAACCCACTCCAAGTAAAGAGGCATTCAACTCTCACTAGTACTATGTTTTAAAGCTAACTATACAGCCTAAGGGTCGAAAACGAAAACTATCCCGAGGGCACGAAATCGACCCTCCTTCTACTGCCACTCCCTCTCCAAACAGGCGGCAGACATACGGCCCATGATTTCCTATCCAGGAAACAATCGGCGAGAACACAGCGGTTGGTGTCAGTAAAAGGAAGATCAACCCACTTGAACACTGGAGGAAGAATTTCTGTTGGCCTGAGGAATACTTGAAGCTGGAGAGTAACATGAATCATCTGCTTTTAAGAAAGAAATCTTCTTCATACCTTCGCGACAAACAATTGGAACCTGTCTTCACACGTATCTCTGCCACGCCTAGCGATCAAATTCAGAGAGAAGCTAAAAGCAATCCTTACAGACACTCAAGCTATCAGACTGTACTTGCCATCAAGAGTAGCTTTATGGGCTGGTCCGACTTGAGTATCATAGCTGCAAGCAAGAAACTCTGTCAAACTTTACTTGAGACAGAGCAATCAATCTCTCCAGATTCACTGTTTCATGATACTTTGTTCAACAAAATCTGCAAGCAAGAAATGCAGCTATAGAAGACATTTCCTCACTAATATATTCTTCTGTTGAACTGCTAAAGATCTATAGTATGAAACATTATAGTAAGCTTTTAAATGAGAGTGGCAATGAAAACTGAGATAATGTCATACTCTTCTATGAGCTTCATATACAACCTGATTATTCTATGGGATTTGAATGATCTGTATTCACAGATAATTAACTTGAAGGTTTAGGGAAAATACTTCAAATATAACCCAAACCCGACGGAAACCCTACCATAGACAATAGTCTTGTGTTGTTGGCTAGTTTAAGGTGTGAGCAGTTGGGCTTATTCATTCCGGCTCATGAGAAGCTGATTTGGGTATCATTTCAGGTATGACTACGGATTACGATGACTAGTTACACAGTTCCGGATGTCTGCTCAAGAGAAACAAGGTGCTAGGGTTAACACCCATTTATATTTATATTACTATGAAGCCAGAGAAGGCGAGCTTTCCATTTGCAAGGCCCTCAACTTCAAGATCTTCATATTCATGGCTGAAATGTCTCCGCTCCCTCTGGCCTGAGTGGCAGTGAAAATCCACTAAAAAAGGCTGAATTTTCCGAGCTCACCTCTGCTAACGCCCTACGGACGTATGAAAGCAACAGATATTTTATTTTGCCAGAAGACCCGCTAGAATTAAACCGCCCCTCCCCTTTAACTCCGAAAGCTTGTCGACCTCTACAGAGGTCCTTTGTTTTCGCCATATCGCTCAACGTGTTCAACTGAGGGAACTAGCAAACCTCCTTCATCTGAGCTTCATTCAACGCGAAATTTATAGATACGCCATGGGTTTACGACGCTGATAATCATTGGAAGCAGGTAGACCCAAAGGGAAAGACTTCCCCATGCAGCGTAGGTCGGCTTCTAGCCCTTGTGTCATAATATCGAAAGTTTCCGCTATGGCACATGGGACATCTTTTAAATAACTGTGAGAAACGCACGCATCCAAACTCCAAAAAAAAAAAAAAAAGAAAAGAAGAAAAGAAAAGAAAAAAAAAAAGAAGCGGAACATTTTTTTCCTCCTCGAAAAAACCAAGGGGCGCAAGGGCAGCTGAAATAATTACTGCCATTGAATGATAGCAAACCCTTGATGGACTCTTCCGTGCCATGATGGCGGACTGCAACCCTGGTCTCCTGGCGCCAAATATATAATATTGAAGTATTAATAGCAGCTATTCTCCCAGGACTGCGAAGAGCTTATTTTACTTTCCTATAGATTATCTCCGGCCTCTCACCTTTTCTCCCCGTACAAACTCCCCCTCGATTGTGTCAGCCATGGCTTGCTCTCCTGTGTGATTCAGCCCCTCTTCCTCTTCCTCCAGTGTTGACTGGTGGTGATTGAGCTCTTTTGCCCCAGTAGCTGCCAGATTGCAAATACTTGAAGAATTTTCCAAACCTTGAAGAGTCGCCCATATGGACCCCGTGCTTGTCATCGGTGGCTGCGGCGGCCTCGGCCATCACATCGTGAAGCGACTGCTTGAGAAGCAGGACGCCTCAAATATCACGGTCTTCGACCTAAATGTCGACCGGAACGTCTACCCGGGCGTCAAATACGTTCGAGGCAGCGTAGCTTCTCGAGAGGATGTGCAGAAAGTAATTCAAGCTGCCAAACCACGAGTCATTTTTCACACCGCATCCCCGGTCATGATGGAGCAGAAAAATAGCAATGAGATCTTTGAAAAGGTCAATATTGGTGGTACTCGTATCCTGATAGATGCCACCCGTGGCACGGATCACGTCAAAGCTCTGGTGTATACATCCAGCTCATCTGTCATTCACAACGGATATACAGACCTCGTGAACGCAACCGAGGACGCGCCCAAGGTCTACCTACCCGAGCAGAGGGAATTCTACACACATACAAAGGCAGTTGCAGAGGATATGGTCCTGGCCGCTAACAGAAAACACGGCTACAAGACCACGGTGCTACGTGGTTGTACCCTCTTCGGCGAGGGCGACGTCACCTCAACCCCCAAGATCGTCGAGAATGCCAGAGCCGGGCGCGGAAAGCTACAAGTTGGATACAACACCAATCTCTACGACTATACCTATCTCGGCAACGCAGCCGACGCACACATTCTCGCCGCGAAAGCCCTGCTCAGCTCATCCACGCCCGACGACGGGCCAGTAGACGGCGAGGTATTCAACATCACCAACGACGAGCCCTGGCCGTTTTGGGACTTTGCGCACGCGATCTCAGCCGCGGCCGGATACCCCGTCACGAGCGTGTGGGTGGTGCCCCCTTTTGTTTTCTACGCGCTCACTGTGGTGCTTGAGTGGGCCGTGTGGCTGGGTAGCTTTGGCGCGCGCTCGTCACAGCTCAACCGGAAAATGGTGCGGTTCTTCACTATGACGCGGACATTTGACATTTCCAAGGCGAAGAAGCGGTTGGGATACCGGCCGGAAGTCAGTATGAAAGATGCGATTGATCGGTCTGTTGCGGCGTATGTGGCGAACTGTGAAAACGATAAGAGGAAGTGAATAGGGCTTGATTGACCCCTTGTTCTCCGTAGCTGTAGGAGGCATGCAAGGCTGGGCGGGCCAATATTATATATATTAAAAAAACCGCTATATTTTTAATTTCGATTCAAATTGATACACCATGTCGAGAGAGGTACAACGATCGTCCTAGTTCAACTTTGCTCTCCGCCCACCCATTCTCCTACCCAACTCAGAAGCATCACATAGCAGCAACCTTGGTACTTCCACACGAAAATTTGGAGCTGAGCCTAAACATGCAAAACTCGGACATCTTTGAAGAAACTTTCCTTTTGTATCCTAGGGTGGACTGGAAGAAGATAACACTATACAGTACAGTATGTACATATACCACATTTAGATGCAAGCACACATCCCATCTGTCTATCTATTCAAAGCGCCAGCCAGAGTTCTGGAATTGATAGTATGTCGTTATATATATTTAGTTGCTAAAAAGAGCATTTATGCCAATTGACTTAATTTTCATCTGTAGAGATGACCTTGCCGAAGATCTGTGAGTGGGGGTTGTGTGAGGGGTTTGCCTACAATAATTGCAACAATACCTAGGTACCTACCTATGTCCCAATCCATCACAGATACACACTAAAAGGAGAAAGAAAGAAAAAAAGGATTAAATAAAAATGCCGTCCAGTCCATTCCATTCCATTCCATGCAATGCTACAACGCTACCTACTACTAGTATAAAATAACGCTATCCCTTTAAAATAAATAATAATAATAATAATAATAATAATAATAATAACAATAAAATAAAAAAGATGAAACCAGGATTGAGACAGACGCTATGTATCAATATGCAATGAAAACAAAAAGGGTGGAGTTTCGCCGCACCGCGCCTTTCAGCAGTCACCATGCACATACCCATCTTAACTTACGTCCAGCAGTCGCTCACAGCATCCATTTCCCATTCCTCCGCTACCAACCACTCCCTCCCACAAAGCCAGACCTAGACCCACTCTACGTCTTCCCCTCTATATCAATATCTGTAACTGCGCCATATGTACCTATGCGTACATCAAGCATGAAGTCAGCTGACGCAGAGGTGTAAAAGGGAAAAATAAAATATAAAATAAAATAAAAAATAAACAAGTCGGCGGTTATCCATCGAACCACGGCCGGCCCGACCCGGCCTGCATCTAGCAGCAGGTGTACCTTTCTAACTGCTCTACCTGCGATCGACATAATAAAGCTAGGACTAACACACGGGGGGAGAGATATGAAAATAAAAATAAAAGGAGATATAATAAAAACGAGGAAGGGGAAAAGAAAAAGGTTTGAGTATGGAATATGGAAACTAAATCATGTCTGCATGAATATCGTCTAGGAGAGATCCCGCGGTTTGGCTATGGTGATCGTGATACAGATTCATTTAGCCGTCCAGGTCAACGGTGAAGGTCCATTCCTCTGTCATAAACGGGAGGGGTTAGCGACAATAAGCAAATCGAGCCAGTATACACGTGCAATTTGGAAGAATGGAAAAGCCAACGATTGAGGAATGAGAAGAAGGAAGCAATGGAGAAGGGATGGAACTCACTATTCTTCAGATTCTCCGCAGTGTCACTCAACAGAATCACACGCCTCTTGTTGCAATAGGCTGTTTTGTCCAGGATATCAACTTTCAGCGCCGATAATTGATCAATGGGTCTCTCGAACATCTCGCTAAGACTTTCAACGGCCATCTCCAAATCTTTCTGATTGTCCTCGAAGATCTCCGTTAGATTATTGCGGGCAAGATAGAAAGCAAAGGCATACGTCCACTTCAGGGTTTGTCGACATTGCTGAAGAGCCTGGGATGCGGTATCGAGGAACTGAACTTCGATCCACGACAGCCCTGATTGCGACTGCAAACTCGTCATTTTCTTCTCGGTCTTGAGATACAGGTCCTTGTCCAGTTTCGCAGATTGCTCATGGTTTGCGTAACGGTTGTAGTAGTGGAGGTATCTTTCAAGCGATTGTCTCGAACGTACCTGGGCATCGCGGGCTGTTGTTCCCGACTTCTCCTCGAAACGGTTGCAGTTGTACCAACTAGTTCCATGCTCAGACCACGGCCCCATACACATCCAGCAGAACTCATGCTTGCATTTTCGACAGGTCATATGATTACAACCGCCGTTTTTCTCGATTGTGGACGAGCATTTTGGGCATTCCTTAGTATTTGCAGATATCCAGTTTGCCGTCTCTGAGTCATCTTTACATTTCTTTAACCATTTCTTAACTAGTGAGCAGGGGGGTGGTTGGTGGTCGTCAAGGGTGCAGCCAAAGCAAAAACTATGGCTGCACCTGCAGTGAACGGTTGGGACAATACGATTAAGCTCCCGTTTCTTCACCGGACAGTCTATTGCATATTCGCAGTTTGGAGCAGGACACCACTTCAGGTTCTCTTTGTCGTCCACATAGGTCCGCATTAGAAGCAGATGATATCTACAGAACAAAGGAGTTGATGTTAGCTTATTTTAACTAAATAGAATAACGGGGGAACGAGATTCAGCTACGAGGTAACATACCTGTCCTGTAAATCATCCGTCACCAGCAAGTCTAGCGTCTTCGAGTCAACGATGCGATGACAATTGCTCTGGGGACACTGTATTCTCGCAGCTTCTCCTTCCTCTCCGATTTTCTGGGCAAGGTAATGGCGATAGCATTCAACACAGAACCGATGACCACATCGCATAGAATACGTCTCCATGTCCGGCCCGTCTTCACAGCAAATGTCGCACATAAAGCCAGGGACGATCTCTGTCTTTGGGGTGCCCGAAAATGCAGAACCGATACCGGCTTCTTCCTGTATTCTATCGTGGTCCTCCATGTATGACTCGATCAGTTTCTCCCTGTTCCACCGGCCAAATCGTAGCAGGATAGCTGCTGATTCTGGAGGCAGGCCAAGTATCGAGGAAACCTCGGTTATTTGCGAGTTCTGTTCCCGTTGGATATCATCTGGACTCAAGACCTTAAAATCGACCTCGAAGGGTTTTTGAGTTTGCTTGACAATCTCCTTATCGTAAAAGGAGCCGCCAAGATCACCATCGTCGCCAAAATCTGTGGTTCAAGAAAAGAACATAACTGTTAGAACATGATCATAATAAGAATACATAAAACCACCCCGTGATAACCGGCGTTCGAAAGAAAAATATTGAGGAAAGTTTAGAAGATAGGGGATTAAAAAAAAGGGGTAACAAGCAAAGGAAAATTAGGCTCATAAGCTTACCGTCATCAAGGCTCTCGTCATCACTCCCTTGCAGATCAAGAATATCACCTTGACTCGAGGCGTCACTCATAAAGTCATCGTCTGAGTCCATGCTAGCAGTCGTTACAGTCGTAGCCGGCGTTGCAAGGTCAGCAACGACTGTGGTAGGAGACCGGCCGCCCGAATCCTCAAGGGCCTGGCGGACCCTCTTGTGAACAGGTACCCTCTCAAGTCCCGTGCCTGTTGACCTCGAACGATTGTTGGTGTAGTCGTCCACCGCCTGCGGCGCGCTTCTTTTCCTTAGTTGGGGAGGCGTGGTGACGAGCGTGGGAGGGTAACTTGGGGATGAAAAATGAAGGGGAGGAGGGGGCAGGGTTTATGCGAGAAATCAAGACGAGTCTGTATATTCTACCTCGTCTGGGTGTTGTCCGAAAGAAAGCTGGTGAGGGAGCAGGAGCCTAGTAGTGGTGGTCGAAAGTTTCAAAGGAGAGAGTTGGAGTGGGTAGAATAGGTAGAATACCTAGAGAATGAAGACTGGATGTGGGGGAATGTCTCGATTGCAGGCTGAGGAGGGCGTGTGACTGGCCGGGAGAAAGTTGGAGAGGAGGGAGGAAAAGTGGCGTGGAAGATGTATGTATCTATTACTTTATTCACGGACAGGAGGGCTTCCGGGTCATTAACTGTTGTTATATCGCACTTGAATCCAGAAGGCAAAAGAGGGTGCCTTGCTCTGGCTCTGGTTTTCTTTGCTCTGCTCTGCTCTGCTCTGCTGTGCTGTGCTGTGCTGTGTGTCTTGTTGTCGTCGTCGTTGTTGGCGTTGTTGAGCCTCGACGCCTGAAAGGACACAGCAGCCAGTCTTATAAATAGGTATCAATATCCCGGCTCCCGCCAGGCAAACATCACAGCAGCAAAACAGGCAACAAAACAGGTATCAATTTCTTGAATTCTCTGGAATTCAACCCTCTGATGAAGCTTCTTTTCATTCCAAGGAATCTGCAAACAAAACGAACGGGGCGCCAGAAAACTTTAACTTGCCCTTGGAAATACATTTTCTTATTTATCAAAGCTTGTCCCCCCCAAAAATATATATATATATATATACATATAAAAAGGTTACTACGGAATAGCTGTCAAAGATATCCCTAAGAGACTTCATACTGAAATGCAATGCAGAGTATTTGACATTTCAATGCCCACACATTCAAGGTCAGTTTATTCGTGTTTGAATCGGCCCTTTCGCTGTCAGTCCACGAGGAAACAACTCCACAGAAGAAACATTCCTTTCAGCTCATTTTCGTTGGCAAATTGTCCGTGGACCCTCCTCCCAACCCTACCCTACATTCTCTCAGAGCAGACCTCCGCCATTGTATCTCAAAATGTGAAGAGGAGGAAATGAAAGAGTCTCGAGGTAATAAAAAGAAAGAGAAAAACAATAGAAAAGAAGCAGATTTTCTGTCTGGAAGGAGTCGTCGCCACCCTTTTGTTGACAATCTATTTATGACAAATGTCAAACATGAACTAATCTCTGCCTTGCTACCGACAAACCAGCCCTCAAAACATCATATCGCAGTCCTTTTATCCTGACTATACGCTACTCTAGGTACAGTAGCTATAGGGGAGACAGCAATCCTAAAGATACGAGTAGGAGAAATCTATTGTCAAGGAGAAATTGGGTGACCTCATCCATCCATCCTTCTATCTGGACATGATGGCTATCGTTTGAATATGTCAACCAGCCATGCGCTCACGTCATAATATTTCGTATCAGCAAACCCAAGAAATGACAATCAAGCAGGAGGGATGAAAAAAGAAGTTCATTTTCAGCAAACCACATATAGCACCCCAAATTGAAAGAAGACAAAGGCAAACCCTCTCCTTCCAAAACCTCCCCCTACCTAGCAAAACAGTCCATAATCCTTAATCTCAAACGACTCCACCACCTTCGCCATCGCTTCATGCGCAAACATCTCCTCGCGCGCTACCGCGCCCGCATCCGCCGCATTCTCTAGCCCGGCATGCGGCACAACGATATACGCAATGATATCTGTGCTCTTCTCCTTTAACCGGACCAGGAGGAAATGGCACGTTGACGTTGCCGCCATTGTCGCCGCGAGTGGACCCCCCTGTCTGGTACTCGATGTAAGGAGCGCCTGCGCCATATATGCCGGTACCCCTGGCAGCTTGGGTAGCTGGATGGGCCGAGGATTGTCGAGGATTTCGTACCTGTCTCCGCTAATGTCGCAGACTTCGTGGAGGTGGAAGGCTGTGGCGTTTAGATCTTGGGCTATGGAGTCGTCTGTGGTCGTGTTCGATGGGGATATGTTGGATGTCGTGGTTGTAGCTGTTGCTCCTGGCTGTTGTGGATGTATTTGTTGGAGTTGGGGGAGGTCCAGGCGCTCGGTTATCTCGATGATGATGCTTGTTCGTGTCGTGTTGGACATGAATGCTTCTTGGTTATCGGGGACTGGGCGCATATCGCTAGATGGATATTTGGTTATTGAGGGTTCCCAAGTTCGAAAAGACATTTAATGAAACGATTTTGTATATGGCCTTTCTTTTGGCCCATGAGAATCAGGAAACATTCATCCTGTGCACGGATATAATGGAACTTCCGGATAGAAAGAAGAATGTATGGCATGGTATGCATAACACGGGACGGGATAATGACTAGACTCATGGAAGATAGTCATCAATTTGACCCCCTTTTTCCTTGCCTCCTTTAAAGCGATTTATCAAGTATCATGCGAAGTGATGGTTGGGACACAATATTAACATGTGTGGAAGAGAGGCGCAAAATTTTTTGAAAAACAATGCGTGCCATCACTACGTAACAGTAAACGGGAGAGCGTTACCACTCATAGCGTATATCAAGATAGAAAGGTATAAAATGGAGCATAGAATTCATTTGCTATGCATCTGGTTCTGTGTCTTGTTTTCTTTTTATTCTTTTCGTCTTTTCTTTTTTTGGTTTTCTTACCTTACATTTAAAAACTCGGTAGGCAAATCCGCAACGATTGCACCCCCAAATAAGTCCCTGGTTGAGAATGTTGCCATGGCTTGTCCCTGGTATGGTAAATGTATTTTGGACCTGATTCGATTTTCCCTTCTCTTGCTGCTGTGGTACTCGTCGAACCAAGTACTGGATGTACAAGCTGCGAGTGTTTCTTGGGGCTTTGGGCGGGGTGAGATATGAAACGGATGAAGTGGGGCACAGGCCTAAACTTGGGGTTCCGTCGGGTTATACTGAGGGATTACGAAACATGTATTTGTTCCGAACTTCCAATGCTGATAAATAGCTGAGAGCGGATCGAAATCGCAGGAAGAATTGTACTGTAGATTGGTGATAGTAATCGCGCTCGCTGCGTGCGGCCTGGGAAGTGACGATGGTGGCAGAGGTGACGGGGGAAAAGCCAGTTCTTTGTTGAAGTTGAACAGAAAGTCGGTTGAATCTGAAGATGCAGAAATGAAACAGAAACAAAGCTTTTGCAGGGGAGAAATGGATGAAGCGGGGAGAGGGAGGGGAAACATTGGGCATCTGGAAAACAGCTGATGGTTTTAATGAATTAAAACACTACGTCACTCAAGTCAGTCGTGTCTATTATTATTTCTTGCATTCTTCTTATTAACATATCGTTAGCCAGCTAGCACCTTTGGAGCATTCCGCACAATCCCATCCAGTCGAGCAATCTAGTTTCAGTCAACCTTCGCACGGTTCGCGCTACAAATCCCACTGATTCAAGATACTTTTTTAACGCATGGATCACAGTCGTAGTACTGGGTCCCAGAACAATTGGGGTTGTAATACATAGTTTCTTTAAAAATATCTTATCAAGTTTTGCATTGGCGCAAACAAACAAAACACACATATAGATTTCACGAATACCTCATCATGTATGCACGATGCGTAATCATCGTGTTGGAGGATGACAGGAGGCTCTAGCCGGAAATGAACCCAAAGGTTACAACGCCAGGCCGAAGCTAGCCAGGAAGTTATGCAGATCCAACCACAAGGGCCGGTGCCGCCTATCGCTTATCCGTTCCTTGGTTTATCGTTGACAATAAAATAGAAATAATTGTCGAAAAAAAAAACGAGCCACACCCGATGTCAGATATTGGCGTTACTCCGAAACGATAAAATACCCTGAAATACCCCGATTGGAAACGGAGGCAATCTCAACCTCACAAGGATATGCAAGATATGTAGCATATTAATCAGGAATGGACTCATTTATTTTCCCTGAACCCAGCAAAACCCCTCACGCATCCAGAAGGTGTTCAACATATTCATCCAGTTTGATGACTCTAAACTGCGAACCCCACTGGGAACGGAATTCCTTCCGCTTGTACGCGCGACTGGTGGTAGTACTAAAGCTCACAAGCTCGACAGCCCAACCCTTCTGCAGCGCACGCCCCACCATCTTCAAAAACCCGTCTGAGTATTCAGCTTCAGCTGCATCACCCGTCGCGAGTACTATAGTGGAGGGCGCCTCAGAATCGACGAGGCTCTCTAGGATCTTCAGGTGTAGAATTTCGTCTACTCCCTGTTCCACCCATCGCTCCAGACCAGGTCCAGCGTTCGTTTCAGAGCCACTGGACTGGCCTTGCCCATTGTTTCCTGTGGCACCATTGCAACGACCATTTCCATTTCCACCTAAGAATTTCTTCTTACGTGGCGTGCAATCTTTCGGCTTCTGGACTCGTTCGAGAATATTTATTTCATAGCCGATTTCTTCAGCCTCGTCGATGGCTGGAAACCGGTCAGAGCCGACCAATACCCTTTTACTGATCGATCGGCCCCGTTCTAAAATGAGAGAAAAGTTGTGGAAGGATAGTGGGACCCGAGGAACCCGGACGGTAATGGGGATAGCTCGAGCGACTTTAATGCAGTCGTGAAATCCCACGGAAATCTAGACCAACAGCATCAGTAAGGAGCCATCTAAGGGCAATTAACAATTTCTTTCTTTTTTTCTTTTTTTATAAAAAAAAGAACTGGACTCTACATTTGAGATGTCAACGAAAACATGAACCCCCGTTGGATGAAAATTCGGTCTGTGAGGTTTGGCAGAGGGCGTTTGAAGCTTAACAAGATTTTCTCTTTCCTTCGGAAAACGAGCACTAAGCATGGAAATCAAATCCAGTCGCTTTTCGGTAGGAGAGCATTTGAGAAGAGGCTCGATTCGCTTGCTAGATTTGACAGAGGGTGATTTGTGACACAGTGGACTGATTCGGGGAGAAAGGGCTGAGATTGGTTGACTAATGACAGGTTTATCATGATTTCGTAAAATCGATAAAGGCGGGTGAGGCTTGGGTGCCGGAGGGCCACCGCCCTCATCGTCAGAAGGCTCCGCAAGCGGGAAAACACTGGGCCGGATGTGGGTGTTATATCTGACATCTTGTTCCGTTTTCTTTTTTAGCAGTATCCGGATTTTTGGTCTGTCGGCTATGCTCTCTGTAGGTCCAGTTAGGGCGTCTACATCTTTGCAATTCTCTGAAGTAGCAAGGCATTGCTCTAGGCTGGTAACTTCTGCTGCATCGCTATCGCCCGGCGGCCCCCCTCCGGAAAGTAAATCCCAAAGAGGTCCGAAATCCCCCAGTTTTTGGCATCCATCTCGTACATTGTTGATATCAGGTTCTAGTGGAGTGGCGGCGCTAACAACCTGATCAACAGATGTAGCGGATTGGTTACTTGTCGAGAAGGAGTGGAGGAGATTGATAACAGGGCCAAAATCCCACGTCGACGAAGTCTCAGAAGTCGACATGGACATGCGCGGTAATTAAAGCAACAGGCGAAAGCTGTGACAGGCGAAGAAAGTCTGGTGTTTAGGATGAGTTACGCTCATGGAAGGTGCTCAGAAACAGATGACGTTGGTAGAGCTTTTTAAAAAAAGATTATTATAAAGAGTCATGATTGGGAATTAAGCGTTCGTGAGAGGAATGAACAAGGAAAAGAGTGAGACTATGACTCGAGGCTGATTCGAGAGGAGTCGATGGGATAGGAAAACAACAGGAACAGATCAAAGCAAGATAGAGATGATGAGACGATGTTTGGCTGAGGTCCGATGCCATCTTACACCGCCTTTATTCTGCCAACGATCACCAAATGTCGCTAGTGCGAGCTACTGTCGGATAATAAATATTCCGTCAGCTTGTTCCTCTCACGTGTCGACTAGCTCATTACCTAAGCTCGACGCCGTCATCATTACATCATCGAAATCCAACTCGCGATTTCGTCACAAATCGAATATCAAACATTGAGATAACTTGAGAAACAGGAAATGGATACATTTCTCCTCCACGTGGTTGGAAATTTGTTAGATTTTTTGAGAATCTGGTAAATCCTCTTTGCCTCCTGACCTCCTGACAGGAACGTCATAGGCAAATCAAACCCCACTACGTAGTTCAAACCTTCCAGGAAAATGCTATAAAAGGGGGAACATCCCCTGGGGTTTGTTCCATCTTGTATACTCAACCAGACATACAAACTTCGAACCAAATACAAAACATTTAAATTATTCCCCTTAAGTCAAACCCAAGACATTCATACCACCAGCAAACATGTCGGACCCCGGACGCAAGGATTTCTCAACTAGTACGTGGTTAAATTCCTTCCCATTCCCATGACCCTTTTCTGATAACAGTGGATGGCTGACCATTGTCTTGTACATGACAGAGGCCAAGGAGGAGATGACTCCGGACTCTTCCAAGTCAACTCAGGATAAAATCAAGGAGACCGCCACTGACACGAAAGATCGCCTTGCTCGGTTAGTTTTCCCAATCCCTTGTCCCCTCCCATTAGTTAGTATTGACCCGATTCTAACAACTATTGCAGTGGAATTCAACCCGATGAGCAGAAGAGCACCGGCCAGGAGGCCTTCGACAAGACTCAACGCTCCTCCGATAACCAACAAGGCGGCGCCACCCAGACCATGTAAGAAACACCGAAATCCATCCAATGTGCTCTATTTCAAGACTCCTGCTGACTTGGTCGGTTTATAGCGGTGATAAGGTGAAGGGAGCTCTGGGAATGGATAAATAAACATTCGGCGTCGGTCGATATACCAGATGGAGGCAAGGATGTTGTTTTTGATATGTTTGGCTTTTTACGACCTGTATATGTGCGATGATGATTTATATGCAAAGCAATCCATAGTAAATTGACAACAAATCAATTTATTAAAAGGATTTTGCCCTATTCCTCCCTCGCGGTTTTTTCATTGTCGCGAAGTGTGTAAATATTATCATCTATCATGGTGGACTAAATTTTCGAACATGGTATCTCGTTGGCGCACAAGGCTTCGGTAGTCTTTCTCAACCCGTTCAAGTTCCTTCTTCGCTTCTTGGACATTATGTGGTAGACCGTGAAACATTTTCGCATTGCCTTCTAGCGTCTTCACTGTTTCCCTCAGTCTAACCACATTCTCTTCCTCAACCATTAGCTCTTCTATTCGCAGTCCTTTATCTCTTCCAATCTTTTCAAAGGTTGTAATTCTATTGTGGTATTCATCAACCTTTGCGCCAAGTAGCTTTGTCCCTCTCGCCCAATCAGCAGTTTGGATTGGTAAATCTGCGGGGGTTTCGTATTTCTCATTTTTCAGTTCTTTCATCTGTGCGTGTAGAGTTCCGAGTTCCTTATCCAGGTATGACTGCAACAGTTCAATTTTGCGCACTTGTTCAGCAGTATCGAATTCTTCCCTTGTAAGATTCACAATCCGATGACCAAGGTCGCTGATGCTGGTGGTAAAGGTTCCCAGCAACACAACCGTTTCAGCGAGTTCATCCAGGAACTTAACACCCTTACCATCAAGGTTCGATTCTATGGTATCGAGAAGTTCTGTTGGGGAATCTGCGTTGGTTTCTTCCTGAGCCAAAAGATTGCGAATTGTTTCTTCGCGCGCGGCATGAATGAGGGCACTTTCATCGTCTGCCGCGTCGTTGGCAGCAGCGAGCGCAAGAAGAGTCTTCAGGGTGTCTTCATTTCGTTCAAAATGAGGTACAGGGTTTGGTGAATATTTTCGGTTGAGCCAGCTATTGATGTATGCCCAGTCCTTTGCCCGCGAGGCGGCTTGCCGTGCTTTGGACGGCGATATCAATGGCGTTTCCATTGGTGAATTGGGGTCAATCTCGCTCTCATAAATGAGACGTGAACAATTCTAGGGCTTAGGATAAACTTATTAATTCACAGATATTAATAGGGACACAGGCTGTGGTGCGGAGGTCTAGTTTTCGACAGGCTTCAAGCTGCGACAGGATGTTTACTCCGTTGTTGGCAGAGAGTCGGAATAAATTTAATCCGGTAAAGTCAAGCCAGGTGCGAAGGCTCAAACTTATGAATGATGTCGAAACTTGAACAAGCCGTTAGTCGGGACTGGCAACAGCGATTTTCAATCGATTGCGAAGAAATGTCGAGTTATTTTTCGAATCATCTGGGGTCAACAAGCCCCGCATCTAATAGTGCAGGGCAATCCTTTCTCTCACCACCCGGAGTTGCTGTTCCTCGTTCCACAGCGCTCTCCAACAAACTAAATAGTGTCCTTTCCGCATCTTATGCGGACTCGGACATCCGGGGTGCTCTTGAAATCTTAGATGATAGGGGAATTCAAAACACCCCAGAGACGAGGAGGCAGTTGAAACTTGATGTCCAAAAGGAAGTTATTGACAGCAATGGCAAGATTGTGCAGGATTTCAGCAAAGTTGCGGAGGTAAACGAAATGCAGACCTCCTTTATATAAGTGGTTATGTGCTAACAGCGGTATCATGTAGCAACTCAAAAGAATCGGGACGGTTATTTCAAGTCTTAATAACGCATGCGAGGAGATGCGTAGGCACATAACCTTAGCATCACAAGAAACAGCCCCCGTCCTAGAAGAGGCTACGATATTGATGAGCCAGCGACAAGAAGTTGAAATCAAACAGAAACTTCTAGATGCATTCAATAAACATTTTATCATGTCTGAAAACGACCTTGCATCTCTTACGTCGTCCGCGGAACCTGTTAATGACCATTTTTTCCACGCTCTCGCACGTATGAAGCAAATACACAAGGATTGCGAAGTATTACTAGGAAGCGAAAACCAGCGGCTTGGACTGGAAATAATGGAGCAAAGCTCAAAAACCCTGAATGCTGCATTTCAGAAATTGTACAAGTGGATACAAATGGAGTTCAAGTCCGTGAATCTTGAAGATCCCCAAATCAGTAGCGCGATTCGCCGCGCACTTCGAGTCCTAGCTGAAAGACCCAGCCTTTTCCACAATTGTCTCGACTTTTTTGCTGAGGCAAGAGAGCATATCCTTTCCGATTCTTTCCATACCGCCCTTACAGATGTTCCTTCTGGCCAGGAGGGTGACATGGCTGCCAAACCAATTGAGTTCTCTGCGCATGACCCTCTGCGCTATATAGGGGATATGCTCGCATGGGTCCATTCAGCTGCAGTATCCGAACGAGAAGCTCTGGAAGCCCTCTTCATAATAGATGAGGGAGAAATCGCAAAGGGGATTCAAGCTGGAGTCGCCAGCGAGCCGTGGTCACAGGTTGACGAAGGCGAAGTGGTGTTCGATGGCCGAAAGGCACTGAACGGCCTCGTTACCCGAGGCTTAAATGGGGTTGCACGGTCTCTACGCCAGAGGATTGAGCTAGTTCTTCAGGGTCATGAAGCCCCCGTTACGCTATACAAAATCATTGGCCTTCTGGCATTTTACGAAAATACATTTTCTAAGCTTGTCGGACGAGAATCAGACTTAGTGACCTCGATCGCTTCCTTGCAGGAGTTTGCATTCAACCACTTCCAAATCCTGATGCAGGATCAAGTTGCCGTTGTTTCAGCCGAGCCTGCAAACCTCACCCCTCCCACAGACCTTAGCACGCCTCAATTCCTCGCCGACGCACTTGACAACCTTACGTCATTGATGAAAGCATATGACTCGTCCTTCACACACGAACATACGAACGATTCATCTAGCGAGAACAAATTCACTCCAATTGTCCGAGCGGCCTTGGACCCGTTTCTAGAACTAGCCAAGGCGTCATCAAACACCCTATCCAACCCAACATCACGAGCCGCTTTCCAAGTCAACTGCCTTCTCTCCACTCGAGATATCATCTCCCCCTATCAATTCGTCTGTGTCACACATCTGCCTCCACTCACCAATACCTTGACAACCCTAAGAATAAACCTCCTCGAAATCCAACATGACTTTCTCCTCAACGCATCCGGTCTACACGTGCTTCTCGCTGCGCTAAAACCATTCACACCATCACCACCCCCAACAACCCAGCCTCCCAATTCTCCTCCTTCCTCTCCAATTACAACTTCTCCAGAACCGACGGGCCCCAGCTCCCTCTCGGACCTCGCAACTATCTTCTCTTTGCCTGAATTTCAACCGGGGACCCTCTCGTCAATTAGTCAGCAACTCGATGATTTCTTGCCTTCTGCACTGGTCGACGCAATAGAGAACCTCAAAGCCATCCGTAGTCCTACCCTTGTGAAGAGCGTGACGGAGGAAGCTACCGAAGCTTTCTGTCTTGATTTTGAGTTTGTGGAAGGCATGATATTAGGCGCGGATGAGGCGCGGGGGAAATCTGTCGTTGGTGAGGATGGTGAGGATGCGGAAGCGGAGGAGGAAGAAGAAGGAATAGTAGACGGGGAAGAGTCGCAAGGGGATAAGTGGAGATTGCGCTCTTTGTTCCCCAGGACGACTGGGGAAATAAGAGTGTTATTAAGCTAGACTTTGCAGGACACACAGGGCTTGTCCCCAATACCCGAACATGTACAGATAACGTTATTACAAGGAATATTACTAAGGTATATTGGCTTGACATTTTTTGCTTATAGTATTCTAGGCTCGTAGTTTCCCAGGTAATTAGACAGACGTGGAACTCTGCTCAGCAGATCCTGCACGCTTTTACGTTTCTCATTTCCTTGCGTATCAGATCGAGAATTCTGAAGGCATCAAGGGCCCAGCACGCATTTGATCAGGTATCTTCGATTAAATTCTATAATCGCCTATGATAACTGGTGTGGTTGAGTGCACATATCGTTCCATCCCAATATAAGAAAGAAAGAAAGACAGGAACCACCGCTGACGCGAAAACACTCAAGAACAAGTCCTAATCTCGTAAGGATCCTGATCCCTTTCACTGACGCTAACAGTAAAGTTTGAATCACTCAACCAATCCCTCATGTCTTTGTCACCATCATTCCCCGCCAACGCAGCCGCCTCCTGCGCCCGCATCGCACACCATTCGCCTCGTAGCGCCTCCTCCAAGTTCCCCCGCATGACTGCGCTTAGATACCCGCGCTCAGAATCCGAATGGAAAAGAGAAATTACAGCAGCCCCATTCTCAATCGCGGCCAGCGCATCGTGATGACTCATCTCGCCCGTAACCAGCACGTCCGCGACGGGTTTCCCGTTCTTCATCAGGATCGACGAGCCGGAGCCGGCACATGTGGCAATGGTGCGGATGTTGGGCACTTCTCGCATTCCTTTACCCTGTGGCAGGGCAATAGGGATGCCGTCGGGTTTATTTAGGTTGGCCATGAGATTCGCGATAATCGATTTTAAGGGGCCGGGCCGTTCCAGGGTAGCAATGCGGCCCATGCCGGCGGCTTCGAATCCGGGAGGTGGGTTTTGTTCCGGGTAAATGACGGAGCGGTTATGGGGGACGAGTGTACCTCTGGGGCTGAACTTGGGTTGGAGGGCGACGTCCAAAAGCCAATCTGCCATTCCGCCGGGGGCTGCATCGACGGCTGTGTGCGGGCTGTAGACACTGATACCGTTTTGGGCAAGGCGGAGGAGCGAGTCTTGTTGCGGATCATTTAACGTGAGGGACTTGAGGCCGCGGAAAATTATTGGATCTATGCGTCCGGAGGTTTTGCTAATCAGCCATGGCTTGCGAGATAGATGGGGGAGGGTGGGTTGGGTGCTGGGACATTTGTCAGAACTGCCTCAACGTACGGTATGCAATAATGATAGAATCTCCACGCTCAATTGCTTCATCAGCCACAGCCTTCGTCAGATCAATAGTCAATAGAACTGAATTCTTCTGTCGCCTTGTAAAACTAAATGGGGATTCCAGGAGCACTACAAGCAGGTCAATGTTAGCTGGCGCTGATACCGAGTTTCTACGCGAGTTTTAAAAATCAACTCACGGCCGGTATTATCAAACGATTTATCTGCTAGGCATTCAGGGTATCTTCCACGACGACAAAGTGTTTAGTCAACAGAACGAATAGAATATTGAAGCAGACCATTGCTGCGGTTGAGCTAGCTTACAGTCTCCTCATTGCGTTCACGGCCGCTCTGGTGAATGGAGAACACGAAGTTGGATTGGAACTAGCCATGGCTGAAAAGCTCCTCAGAGCAGACCGGATCATTGACCTGAAACGCGTCACTGAGGTATTGTCAGGGATGGAAGAGTTGCGACATCACAATTGGCGATGGATCGCTTGTTCGACCTCCGCATGCCGCATGAATATTTATAGTTTGCTGTTTACGCCGTTCCCGATTCCCCTGCGACAGATGAGCTTCAGCCACAGCAAAATATGACCAGCCACAGAAGTTTTCATCTTATCTAATCTTGCTGACCAACCCTCGTCCAATCGGGAATTATATCAACTTCGTCGGCAACGATTCACAGCAACAAAGAATGAGAAATAAGAAATATATATTAGCATAGTTATCTCCAATTACATCCTACCCTTTGTTGTCCTCTCCCTTCTACTTTGGTTGTAACACTTCCGATCAAATCGCTCGTTTCCTATAATCCTATATGTTCGTCCGCCGGACCGCATTCAGCAGAAGCTGTCTCCATATCCTCCGTCACCAGAGACCGTTCCACTTCACAGCAAGCGCACATAGCGCTGTCAACGCCGCCATGGCAGATATGGCAAATGCATCGGGCATAACTGCAGCATCTCTCAAAGACACACTTATCGCCAAGCTAGACGCTCAGCATGTGGAAATTGAGGATATGTCTGGTATGATTAGAGCTTCTTTAAATCAAAAACTAAAACTTCTCTCTTGTCCTTCCTCTCCCTTCCCCTCTCTCCGTGCATCTGCAATAATCACCGGCTAGATATATACATGCCCATATATATATATACACTGAGAAACTAACTACGATTTTCCGCTACATATAGGAGGCTGCGGTCAGGCTTTCCAAGCAATCATAGTTTCCCCGCAATTCGATAAAAAAACCATGCTTGCAAGACACCGGCTCGTCAACTCCGCGCTCAAGGCGGAAATTGCAGCTATCCATGCCTGGACACCCAAATGCTACACGCCGGAACAGTGGGAGAACGTACAGAAGGAGCAGCAGTCTTAGTTCGGGGTGGAGGGGCCCATTTTATAGAGGGATAAATATATATACATATGCATGGATGTATATATCGAACAAAGATTGGTGTCCCATATGCGGACACGGGTGTACTGTGGATTGGAAGGGCGAACTACTTTGGGCTAACCGTTTACTCGAGGTCCCCGTCCTCTTCCTCGTTTATCTTTTATTATGCTCTTGTTTTACTATGATACACATGGGTTCCGGTGTTTTGAATGATTTTTCCTTGCCAACATAACTAGCAGGAGGGGATGTCTGCGGGAGCTTTGCATGTGAATTGAGGGGATAATACATGCATGTTCTAGGATCAGATATTGAAATGCGTATTTTATTTAAATATACAAGTGCTAGTCTTCTTTAATGGTACATGCATGACCCGTATTTCCTTGGATAATAGAACGGGAAACCGATCGCAAAAGTTCAAAGTCTTGTCACTGCTTCTATCCCAACACATTCTCCGCTTTCGAAACTATGGCGTGAGTTTGATCTTAGCATACTATTTTTTTTCTTTTTTTTCTTTTTTCTTTTTTCTTTTTTCTTTTTTTTTTTTTTAACTTACCATTAAGGCCAGTGTTATCCGGCTCGATAAAAGTCTTCTTAACCTTCCCGTCCTCAATCACCAAAACATACCGCTTGCTCCTGAGGTTCCCGAAAATAGCGCTTGCATCAAAGCCTAGATCTAGGGCCTTTGTGAATTCTCCCTTTGCGTCTCCAAGGAATCGGATCTACAATGTGTCAGTAGAGTTCGTTAAGTCAAATACAATTAAACAAGTAAGAAAAAGAAGATAAAAAAAAAAGAAAGAAGAAAGAAAAACAAAAGCACATATGCAGTGAATTGAAACATGTTACATACGCCGCTCTTCTGCTCTGGGTCGACCATCTTAGACCATGCACCTGTTCTATATCACACAGCAGCCAAACGTTAGCTATCCATGTAAAGAAAGTTCGAATGGGGAACGGGAGATTTGTGGAGAGATAGCTTCCTATCCGCCCACATGCTGAAATGCTACGGGAATACGACTGCTTACACAAATGCGTCATTGACAGAGACCACGAACACCTTACCCGCATCCTTCAACTTTGGGTGATTGGCGAAGCCGGGGACATGTGCGGCGGAACATGCGGGGCCTACACGATGTATTTATTAGATAGAACTCCGGATGAGAGCGAAACGTAGATAGAAGGTGAGTGGGGGGAAGGGAGAGAGGATTTTTTTATATTCAATCGAATGAAAAAGATGAGATACCAATCCCGAATTCAGCATTCGATATGAGAAAACTCACAGAAACTGCCAGGAGGAGTACTTACTGAATGCACCGGGAGTTCCGATAATCAAACCTTTCCCCTGGAGCTCCTTTGCCAGATTGACCTTGTTGCCGGGTGAGTTCTCGGTCAACACTTCGAGGTCCGGCACTGCATCCCCAACCTTGACAAAGGCCGGCCGTGTGCTGTGGAAGAGCGCAACAGGAGCGCTGGCTCTGGGAATGGCAGTGGCAGCGAAACGCCTGGTTGCGAACATCTTGAAAATACGGGATATGGATGGTATGCAATTAACTTCTCAGAGCTTGATAATAAAAAATAAAAAGATCTAAGGGTTTGTTGTGTCTGGTTCTTGGTGGGGTCGGCTCAAAGCGTTGATGATGATATTGTTGGCGGCTGCTGGTGGGTCTAGGCCTGGACAAATTATTATAAATATCCTCTTTTTCTAGATTTAACTATTCATCCTCCAACCTCGTTGACTTACCTCAACCTACACCTCAACTCAATCAACGGCCAGGCTTGCCATTCACAACGACGGCAATTCGTACGGTTGCAGACGTTCGATCACAATATATCTTGAACAGACGCTATTCTACCGACATGCGTACAAACGTTTCCCTCCTTTCTTGAGGGGAGGGAGTTAATTTTTATAAGTCTGATCGAGATCGCCAGTGCCTCCTGGGTGGCCAGTCTTAACGGCCCTCCTGGTTGACCTCCACACACCCTCTCGTGTGTCAGCCAGCCCCCGCGATCAAGACAGTGGCCATCATGCATAACCATGACCTAAGGTTGTGATTGTTGATGCATTGATACGGGTAGAGTCAGGCGACTCCTCATTCTTACGGTGCTACTTCATTCGCTGCTTAGGGACTTGAAGTGCTCTACATCCTTCAAAGATGAGAGTGTGAAGGGCCACCCGCCTGCCCTCCTTTTTCTTTTCCCTCCAGATACCCTAAATGCAAAAATTTCATTTCGCCCATGGTTGCGGCTAAGTTGAAAGATGAAATCTGGATATTAGTGTCTTCGAAACGCGACTCCTACGCTATGATCAATTAAATAGCAAACCCTGGCTGTGGTTTGGTCCCAACCATTGTGATAGCTGCAAGTGTCTCAAAAAAAGAAATTACTTCCTTGCCCGTCCGGGCTATCAATGCTATCATGCCATGAAATAACCATATGATCGCCCTAGAAGAGCACCACTTCTGCGCCAAAAAAAAAACCAGCATCCCGGATGTTGGCTACATTGAAAAAAGTCACTCTGGGTTGGAACTGAATCCTTCTCCTTCAAGTATACGGAGCCGACTGCTTGAATTTCGAATTGAACCAATCTCTATTTAGAACCTCCATACAATTCCCCGAAGAAAACGTGGTGTGGAGTTTTTCCCCTCGTTTACATAGTGCCAGGGCTAGATTTGTTGCGCAACAAGCCACCTCCGCCGAGGGGCGTTATCACGCGGCCAATGGCCATTTTCACTGCTATTAGTATATCTATGCGGTTTCGGTTTGGCGACCCTTCCAATACTCAATAAACCTTAAAACGGCCTTCCTCGATAAACAAGGCATCAAGGACTCTTTGGCGACGCCGATGGCTGGATGATAAACAAATAGACTAAAAAGACTCCAAGTTTGGTGGCCCCTGAGACACCGCCCGGCGCCTTCTACATAGTACCTCTCTTCCCGCAGCTACTCAGCAAAAGTTTATAATGTTCGAACAGCCGCTAATGCAGTCGCGCAGATCCAGGATAAACGATAGGCGCCCGCATTTTCTGCCTTGTCTTTCTCCTGCTTTTAGTCTCTATCTATCCGCTCATCTACATGTCTTTCTTTTTGACCCATCCCCAATGTATGGAGGAATCGAAGAACGAAAAGAACAGCGGAAAGAGAAACACTCGAAGGGATTTCCAGTTCGGTCCCACTCATTGACAGAAAAGGGGGAAATGGCAGAAACGAGAACTAGTAAAGAAATTTACTCACGACAGGAGTAAAAGAGTGGTTTTGAACCAGTTTCTTTCATTGTGCCTAATGGTGGACACACAGACCCTCTTATCCCGAGTCGCTCACACTGATCTTCAGCCACTTCCCCCTAAACAACAGTTGAGCATGGCACAACCTTATCGCCTTTTTCCCGCCTCTTCTTTACGTCATTCAGCAATCCTCGCCTATCTGAGCCGTACTCCTAGCTGCAAGTTTTGTCCAATTGTTGAAAATTACCTATCCTGACGCCTGATCTGTGCAGGTACGCTATGCACTATGCGAAGAGCCCATAAAAATCATCATTATCATCATCAATTTGTAGAACAGGGTACATCCGAGCAAGCATGGAATCGATATATCAAATCAATATACTCGTGGTTGTGTTGGGTATCCTGTTTACCGGGCAGCCCCTGCAAGTAAATACGATAAGTCTACTATGAGATTGAGTGATATACTGTGCATTGCATGAACCATTAATGACATCATTGTGCATGTGGTGGGAGTCGCGGTCTACTCCGTATATGGGTGAGTCGGTTCCAAATCACCTAATACATCGAATAGATATCTGACTGAGAAAAATACTTTGATGTAGTTACGTATCTTCAGGCGCCATGATACAAATATGAATGACGCATCATACCACTGTTTATGGACATTGACAACGCAATTCCGAGGACATTACATTTATGCGGCGCGTAACTTGGCGGGGGATCATCGTTATCGAGCTTTGTCCATGTTCCTGAAGGGCTGCTTGCTCTCTTGTGTCCACCTTCAGCATGCAGGTACGTGTAAATTGCAGTATTTTATTTTATTTTATTTTATGTTTTATTTTATGTTTTATTTTCTTTCCGTTGAATAAAGATCTCGTGCTCGAGGACCAAGGAAATTTCTCATTCTCATGTACGATTCTGGCTCACCTCAACACCTGCCGTACCTGCAAACACGCAGAACGGACACCAAACAACGTTAGAGATATCAAGGTAGTCAATTTCAAGCAAAAAGGAGGAAATAGATAGAGGATTCATGGAACCATCCCCATTGACCATGCTCTACCGGGCTCTCTAGGGGTATACCCCTAGCAAAGGTAGGCTTCCCGGATTTTATAAAATGGTAATTTGGTTCATGACCCTTGCTAAAAGGGCCACTTTATCAGTCACTTGAGTTCATATCTTTTATTGGAGGAGGAGCGGAGCTCAGATTGCTCAGACATACCCAGGTATTTTCATACGTTTTGGTAAATGACAATCCCCTCTTCCTTAGAGATACAAGGAGAAAACAGGGACGGGAGTTTATTGATCTCAAGCTCGTTGCGAGAAGGGGAGGGGA
The DNA here is from genome assembly GCA_018296065.1 of Blastomyces percursus. Taxonomy (NCBI): domain Eukaryota; kingdom Fungi; phylum Ascomycota; class Eurotiomycetes; order Onygenales; family Ajellomycetaceae; genus Blastomyces; species Blastomyces percursus. Next base: position 24,668 of record JAFEJD010000976.1, read on the forward strand.
AGGAGGTTTAATCACCACCCTCTTCAGTAGTGGTTCAGATCCGTTGGGTGGGAGGTTGATAGAGGAAATGGGTGAGAAACTATGCGACGAGGCTTAATAGTTATGAGCTATTTCTAACCCTAACTAAACAAAAGAAGAAGGAAATCATCAGTGGATTTTTATAGATATTTACAAGACATATCTGAATTCTTTATATTTCTTTCCCTTGATCTTTATTGTTATCTATCATCTCAGTCACGTAAACTAACTGGCCAGGCACACTATAGGATTGAAGTAATTTATCCAGGCAATCACAAGCATTGAAGAAAATACTGTTAACAGAAAATCGAGAAAAGAAGCAGATCAGCAGAAGTCTAACCTCATGAGACAATATGTGCAAGTTAAAATAACTTTCTTAATTCGTAACTCTGGCGTTCAGAAAATAAAGTTTTGGACTCTGTAAATCCGGGGAACAGAGGAGTGGCTTTGCATTTTGCTTGATTGAAAATTTCTATCTATCATCCATGATCCATGAGCTTTTTGACGCCTATGAGGGGTAGCATAAGAAAAACAAATGGGTGGAGGGTGACGGGGGGGAGACAGGAAAGAAAAAAGACTGAGCATATCATCTCAACCTGCAATCCATGTTTTGGCAGTCTTCGCTTTTTCGGGGGTTTCGTCGTTTTGCTTTCTGTCAGCGGTTGGTGGTGGTGGTGGATGTTGATGATTATGATATTCTCGTTTTGAAAATGGATGACGATTTGAATGATAGGTATGCAGCTCTATATGGTAACTACTATTTTTATCTCCGATGATACGTAATATGAACTCCACAGATTAACTTCAACATTCGAAGTATGCAGCACATTGATCATTGACTTCATACCTATTTCTCAGATGGTGAAATCCTTGATACCTCCTACTAATATGGATTATGAAGGAGAGAACTATACAGCATATATCATAGTGCATTCATGTGATGTACATGTACATGTACATGCAGATGAGTATTAGATGAGTATGCACTATACGAATCTGTATTCAGAACTTATGCTCCGTCTGACCAGAAGGCACTGCAGTGATTGAATAATGATAACCGACGTGAACTTCAGCCCTAAACATTAGGTTAACGCATAGTATTAGTGCCGAAAACACTGGTAACTAAACGCTAACTTATCTATGAACAGTCCTTCTTCAAGGCATGCTTGTCACCCTACCCTGCCTGCCTGAGAGGGTTTCTCTTTCCTCAATGTTATGTATATACATGTACAGAACGGTCTACGGCCACCTTTGCAGTTGTTCGCCATATATTCAAGATGTTGTGCTTCTCGGGAGAATTTCGACGACTGGAGATAGATGGACTTATTCCCTTTCTTTTGTCCTTAGCTATTACAGATAGCTGCGGGGAACAGTTAAGCCATCATAACCCTCGTATCATTGACGGTTTGTCTACAAGCCACTCTAACTTTTCGCATGGGTATCCCCGGACAACCCCCAAAAGCTCGCGTCTATTCAGCCTCCGCTATCCTTGCAACAATCCCCCCTCCCTTCCCTCCCCCGCTCCCTCCGAAGAGCCGGAGCAGGGAAGTATTATTTATTGATCGTATTTTATTTAATTCTGTTTCTTTGTTGCTTCTGCATTCGCCTCCCCTTCCTTCATCAGGCTCGGTTTGCCGTTCGTTGCCTTTGCCTCCCCACGCACGGCAGCGCTGTTCCGGGTTGACGAAACCGAAAAACGTCGATTCTATTACTACCCGCGCGTGTTTGGTTAGTTACTCATAGATTATAGGTGGGTAGTTTTAAGCAAGCAGAACACCAGAATACAGAGAGAGGATCGTTACGAGATCTCGTTTCTTTTTCTTTTTCTTTTTCTTTCTTTCTATTAATATAGGGCTATTTAAATGATGAATCATGCATAGAAGAAGCAAAAACTGGGAAAAGCATTTGGTTTCTTTTTTGCTTTGCCTATTGACCTTTTTTGCAGGCACAACATCATCTGGGTACGTACTGGGCATTTCTTGTACAGTACAAGGTATAGGTCATGTCGCAGTTAGTTCAACAGCTGAAATAAAAGCCCGAGTGTTTTTTTAAGTTCTGTGCTGGATATCTTCTGTGGCTAAGGTGGTGACTATTACTATTTTATTGCTGCTTAAGTTCTGGTTGGGGCCGACGTGGAAGAATCAACTTCCGGCTGTTTGGATGTTAGGCCGAGAAATGAACATGTATGAATAGTACAGTAAGTAGGTACAGCTTAGAAAGAGTTATCTACAGCTTGCCGGGCTATTTATTCATTGCTCTTATCCTCACTAGAGAACAATAATAAGAACATTGTTTTACCGGGGGATAAAAGATTGCGCGATACTTGGTTACCGGTGTGGTTGTGGCTGAAGAGAGGCAAAAAAAGGCTACCCGGCTATTGCTCCGGCTGAAGAGGGCATTTGTTATCATTATTTGGGTTATCTGATTCTTTGCAATTCGCGACATCAGATTTCATGATTAGTTTTAGTTCCTACTGACCAACACAACAGGATTCGAGCTGGGCTTGCGGCAACAATAATAGTAGTAATGATAAATTCTTGCTGAATTCTTCTTCGTTCTCATCTCTACTACTTCCCATAAGTTGGTATTATTATTATCATTATTATCATTATTATTTTATTCTTCTTGCTATTGCATTAGCTGACTAGTCTGACTAGTCTCGGTGTTAGTTTGCGGTCTCCATAATTCTGTTCGCCCCCATCGCATCGCATCCCCATCGCATCGCATCCATCCCATCCATGCCATTCCACGCACAGTCGCTCTGGTCCAAGTGGTCTGTCCGCCTGGCTGTCTGGCTGTCTGTCTGTCTGTCTGTCTGTCTGTGGTCTAGCTGTGTGTTCCGACTGCCAGCTGTTTCTGGCCCCTTGCCGGCTGCTCTCCACTGTTTCTGCAACAATCCAATCCCCATCCAAGAATAATAATAATAACAAGAAGAAGGACAAGAAGAATAAGGAACAAGAAACTTATCTTGATCCCAAACAACCCAACCCGAAACTCCGGAATCCGTGCGGAATGATCATTGCGGACGGGGCGAAAGAGACACCAGCAATCGTCCTCTGCCTCCATCCCCTCCCCACCAACCATTTTCACCTCGTCTACCTAGGAAAAAGTGATAGATGAGAGAATACTTGAAAATAATAATCACAGCTAATAAGTTCATCCCCCATCTCATCCCAGCCAGTGAAGAGCTCTGAAAGCAGCCCAGTTGCTGAGCTCCCCATCTCTCTCCCCATCTCATTGTTATTCCTCTCTCCCTCCGTCTGTGTTTCTCCTCTTCAGCCATCCTACGGATTAGTCTTTAGTAAACCTCCCCTTCGCTCTTGGATTGCTCCCCAATGCCCGCCATCGCGATCAGCAGCCTTTTCTCTCCTGTTTCTCGCCGTTGCACCAACACCACCACCACCACTGCCACCGTTGCAACAGCCATTATCAGTCCCATTCCCGTGCACAGTTCCATCCCATTGTTACTGCAGTCAGCGCAGCACCACGATCAGAATCCCCTCCTCCCTTCCCTGCCACTTCTCCTCCAGATCGTCAGCTACCCGGCAAGGCTCCGTTTCCGTCCCATTAAATCCCTCCAGCAGCAGCACCAGCAGCAAGTAGCGGTTTATCGATAGGCTGTTATCATCATTCCATCAATCCACCTCCGCCGGTCTCCCCGCTTTCGCTCTCGCTCGCTCGCTCTCTCACCTCGCCACCACCCTCTGACGCCGATGAGCTCTGGGTTCCGCGAGGCTTGGTCGCTATCGGAAAATACGCGCTGCCCTTCTCCTTCTGGCTGATATAACTCTCCAATCAGCGTTGTCCCGAGTCACGGTTAAACCGCCGCTCTTGGCTATTATTTAACAAAAATTCAACCCCAAGCAAACCACCGAGTTCCACCCAGAAAAAGAATTAAAAAAAAACCACTCCCGAAAAAAGCAAACCGAGCCCAACTCTCTCTCCTATTTTATCGCTCAACTTCTCGCCTCACCCACCACTTCACCTCCCCTCTCTCTTTCTCGCCCTCTCGCTCTCCCAACTTTTCCGTACCTTCGTTTGGGTCGATTTAATTAATTCCTTCGCTTGTCCTCTCTGGACTGCCGGGGGTTCCTTAGCTTCTGGTTTATCTTTTTTTCCCCTAATTTCTGATTTTATTTTTTGATTTTCCTATTTTTCTATTTTTATTTTCATTTTTTTATTTTCATTTTCATTCTTACTTTTATTTTTTCTTGTCTCGACCTTATCGCCTCGAGGTCCAGAACCTCTCCCTTTTCAGCCGCCCCTCCTCGCTTTCTCCCTCCGCATCATAGAACATGGCCCTCGAGAGCAGCACTCCAACAGCTCCGGCTGCCCCTGCTGGCAATTCCAGCGATTTTGTAAGACTGTTCCCATTTCCACTTCCTCTTGTCTATAGTTTCGAAATGATCCGTCGCTAACTCTTGCATCTTTTTTAACCCGTCGCAGGTCCGAAAACTCTACAAGTAATACCCTCCCCCCTTCCTTCCCCTCCATCACTTGACGGCTTCCTCCTACGGATCGCGTCGATAGAAATTTATGTCGTAGAATAGACGTACGAGTTGCGGGTGTTGTCCAACATAGTTTCTGACAAAAAATTTGCATATTGACAGAATGCTCGAAGATCCGTCATACTCACAAATTGTGCGCTGGGGCGATGACAATGATAGCTTTGTGGTATTAGAGGTAAGGCGGGCGTCTATATATACACATTTCGCTTTGGTGTCGACGGGTAGCATAAAGCTGATATGGATGGCCGACGCGTGACGACTGTCATACTTCCAGTGCGAGAAATTCACAAAATCAATCCTTCCAAAACACTTCAAACACAGCAACTTTGCTAGCTTCGTCCGACAGCTCAACAAATACGACTTCCATAAAGTTCGCCAGAATAATGAAGAGTCTGGCCAATCACCCTACGGGCCCAATGTAAGCCTTTCCCTTCCGAGCAAGAAAGCTATCTCGCTCGCTCCCACACATCCGCAATGTAATCCAATACTTAACAATTTGGGTTTTCTTCTTCCTTCTAGGCTTGGGAGTTCAAGCACCCGGAATTCAAAGCCAATAACAAGGAATCGCTGGATAATATTAGAAGGAAAGCGCCAGCACCACGAAAACCGGCCCAGTCGAACGATGATTCATTCCATACCCAACAGTTTGACATGCTTAACCAGCAGCTTGTAGCTCAGGCCCAGCAGTTTCAACAATTAAGCGATCGGTTTTCGCAATTGGCTTTGGAAAATCAAATGATGCAAACTGAAGTTCGAAGAGTGCAGAAAACGATGTTAAGCCACGAGCAGGTTCTCCACTACATGATGAATTACCTACACGGTGTCGATGCGCGGCATAGACGAGAAAATAGAACGCAAGTGTCATTCCAGGGTACGACCGGACCAGACCTGAGTCCTTCCCAAGTTGCCCCGGTTGAAGACGACGCGGCCTCTCCCCTACAGCAAGCCACCAAGATTCTGAGCGAGCTGAGCAACGAAATCCAAATGAATTTGGGTAGTCTGGAGTCTATGACTGACATGCAAGCAACCCGGCTTCCAGGGGCTGCCCCCACGCCGCCTCTAGATCAGATCCAGCGGAATGGAACGCTAAGACCTCCAACCTCGGCTGGCTCAAGCGCGACACTAGGATATTCTAAACTCAATGGCGAGCTAGAACAGATGGTTTATCCTGTCGGTGCCCCGAATGGCATCGAGCCACTATATAGCGAACATGTCAACAACATGCCGTATTCCTTCCCTCCTAAAGAGCTCGATCCTAACGACCCACGGCGGCAATACATGGATGGACGCAAAAAGAGCATGTACGTCAACCCAGGTTGGGTACAGCCTCCCCGCATTCTCCTAGTTGAGGACGACCAGACGTGTCGACAAGTTGGGGGAAAGTTTTTGCTCTCGTTTTGTTGCACTGTTGATTATGCGGTATGTGGACCCTTTTTCAGCAGAGTTCTCTTTCTTTTTATTCATTCTCAGATCACTAACATACTTGTAGCTCGACGGCCTTGAAGCCGTTAATAAAATACAAGGAGGTTCTAAGTACGATATCATATTAATGGATATCATTATGCCGAACCTTGACGGTGTTTCCGCCTGCAGTGTAATCAGGAGGGTTGACACTACACCAATCATCGCTATGACATCGAATATCCGCAGTAGTGACATTGAGCTTTATTTCCAGCACGGTATGCATGAGCTATGATTCCATCCCTTCTTGAATGACCATCATAGCTAAATCTCTCTATAAGGCATGAACGACGTTCTTCCAAAGCCATTTACACGGCAGAGCCTCCTCACCGTGCTCGAGAGACACCTAAACCACCTAAAAACAATACCAAGCGCAATAGAGGCGCCTCAATCAGCCATCGTCGCGCCCATAACCCAAACCTCCGCCGGGCAGTCCGTCAAAGACGAGAATTCCCCAGGCCAATCGCCAGCCGCGTCGATGAATAACTGGCAGTCCCCCGGCCAATTCCAGGGCATGTCACCCATAACCCCCAATGTCCCCGGCCAATACATGCAGCAGCAAACCCCAACAACGGCGGCAGCGGCAGCAGCATATGGACTCGACCAGAATGGAGTTCAATACCCGCTTCCACAACCGCAAATGGCCACGATGAACCCGACAACAGCCACAGCGACGGCGGCTCGTGTCCAACATCGTCGGCAGATGTCGGACATTGGCGGTGCGGCTGATGGAAATTCGTTCCCTAAACGACAGAAAATGTTTACGCATACCTCCCAAGCAGTTGTTAATCCGATGCAGACAAATCGCATACCCTAAAGATCGCGTGTTTTGCTTTTCACGTTTATTTACCTCCCTCATCGGTCATATCATACCGCTATCGAATTCGGGTCGATTTTTATTAATAATGTCCCCCGTGTGTGCATCTCCTTGAATCACGGTTGTTCTGTTCGTCCTCGTCCTCTTCTCTTTCTCATCTACATACATACATATATATCTATATATATATGTTTCTTTTTGCCTGTTAAAAAGATGCTACGAGAGAACACTAGTTGCTTTTGTGCCGTTCCCTTCCTCCCGGATATCCATATCGGAGGAGAGCGTGCGATTAATTGGGATAAAGTAATCACTTTTTTTTTCCATGTTCTGGCTGAAAACTGGTGAGACCAGCCCATCTACCATGGTTCATGTTGGTACGAGTTTTTTTTTTTTTTTTTTTTTTTTGGCTTATCCATTTTTTTCTTCTTATTTTTTTGTTTCTTTCCTATCCTCTTCCTGCTGGCACGCCACATCGTTCCGCCATCGATGAGAAACGCTTTTTCCCTTCTCTCTTCCTTAGCCAACCCCGGCGGACGAACGAAACCGGTCCGTCCCTTATATTGATTGTCGCTGTTTTTCACGCTTACAAACACACCAGACTCCTCTCGATTCCTATAAATACTTCCACTCGCACGACTTTGAGCAGCCATTTCCTTACTTCCTGTCTCTCTCTCTTTTTCTCTCTATCCACTGGCAAACCAAAGCAGACATTTTTCTATTGGCGTTTCATGGGTGGAATGAATCTGGGTGGCTTTTTGTTTTTATTTTTTATTTTCCTTTTTCTCTTCTTCATTTGTGTCATTTTGGAAAAAAATTCATATTTTGTTAATAATTATTACTATTACTATTATTAGTATTATTCTTATTATTTTCTCTTTATTTTACTTTAATCCTAAATCAGAAATGTATGTACTTATTTATGAGGCGGAAATCTATTTTTAATTTTTCACAGGCAGACAACCACAACCACTAACTTACAAAGATCATCATCATCCACACGGTCCTATCTATCTATCTATTTTCACTCAATAAACCTACGATGAGGGTTGTTGCTTTCTTCTTTTGCGTTGTTCTAGGAAAATAGTTTGGGGCCGGGGTAGGGGTTGCCCATTTATAGAGGCGAAGGAACAGCCAATTCCCCTCCGCCGCTGTCTTCTATCATCATTCCTCCCCCGTCCTTCTATCATATTATTTTCTTTCCTTTCCTTTTCCTTCTTTATTCTTCCTTGGCCTTGGATTCATTGAGTGATTCCTTTCCTACTTCACCCATTCCTCTTCTTGGTCTCTTTGGATTTAGTCTTTTTCTTTCGACTTTTTTACACAAAAACTTTTAATACATACCATTAATGGGATGAAATGGGAAATGAGCGGGGAGAAAGGGCTTATCTGATATTTTTGATTTTGATTTTTTACATATTTTTCACCTATTTCTGTTCTTTAGTGTTTTTTTTTACTTACTGTATATATAAGCATGTGTCTGTTCAATTCATACCTATATATTCATCAGTCTGTCTTTGCATATCAGTATAAGGATCGCATGGTCGTGCCGGTAGACTTCATCAGTTATTAGCATTTCACTATTCAGTACACTAATGTTACTGTCTTACAAGTTCTAATTATTTCACTCATGGGCTTTAAGGCCTGAGTGATCGAAGCGCGTTTCAAGGATCAGACTGTGATACTCGGAGATGTTGGACTTTACCTACGGGAACAATGCAGGTTTTAAAGCATTTGTCCAGTGGTATTTGGGCGCGCCAATTGGGGATAGCACTTGAGCTACGTGATGTTGACGAACGTTTTATGTGCTCTGGTAGTGGTGTTTTATTTAGAGATAGGGAGGGAACTTGGATAGCGTTTCTCTTGTGCATATATATATATTCTGTGCTCTTTTATGCTATGTTATACCTACCTAGGCAATTTTATACTCTCAAACAACCTCTTATTATTTCGAACAGTTAGCTTATCGGACTATCAACAAGTGGAAAAGTGACCTATCTGGGTCTTGGATTATATTCATAAGCAGCGTTCAACATAAATAGACTGCGAGGATCCTGCGATTTTTTGGTGATTTGTGGCAGAATTTCTGTAGTCAATGTTGGTGGTTCAGGAGCTGAACACAACAAGGTTCAGCTAGTTGCAGATCAGGCCAGACGTTATTTATCCCATTCACCTGGCCAGAACTGCAGAAATGCAGGCACGAGAACCTGTGAAAAGAAATGGCACATGCACGCAGACGCCGGACAGCAAATCCAGGCCTAGACCCAAGGCCCAGACAGAGCTTTTATCGAACCCCTGCTGAAATGTATTGATTACCCCAGCCAGCTCTGTTTTGCAGAGTGCAGATTGCAGGGTTTCAGAGTTCAGCGCGGGCCTGAGCTCCCTCAACTGGATCGCATTGGTGCTATAGGGGTAAAGCTAAGGGTAGGGTAGGTTGGTGCGAAAGGAGGCAGACAAGGCTCCGACTCGGAGGGCCGCCCGTATACTTAGTTCAGGTCAGAAAACTATTATTGTTTTCGCCGGAGGGGCAAGCTAGGGATGTAGCTTAGCTGACCTGCTAGCTCAGTTGCGGAATTAAAGACATTGTCTCAGAGGGTCTGGACCGTTTCCCTTTCTTCTCTCTTTTTGTGACATCGAGGGAGGGAGGTCCGGTATTGACCGACCTTCTCGCATCTAGCATTATTATTGGGCTTTATGCGGGCGTTTCAATTTTTTTTAGTTAGATGTGTTTCTCCTGTGCAATATCGTGCATTGTGCATTGTGCATTGTGCATCCCCCGCGCCCTATTCCGCCCCTGTCGCTTGTCCACGTCCCTTGTTGACAGTTGTTCCGCCGGAGTCTGGATCTGCAGTCTCGAAGTCTCGAAGTCTTGGGAGATCTTGTGTTGAACTGGAAGCGGCAGGTAGATCACGTGCATGACTAGCTTATGTAAACTCTGAGTAATGTGGCCGTGCAGCGAGGGGCGCCGTGTGGCTTGTAACTAGCTGCCTCATCAGGCATCGAGAACCCGGACAATATCAAAAAAAACGGAAAACACAACCAGTCACAGGTTCCGGCACAATAATGACGACAGACAAGACATGGGAAATAGGATTGGGGTGATAGCCATTGACCGGGAGCCATCTATTCTCTGAAATATTTCTTGTCGCCTGTAGATATATTTTTGTGTGCACTTTTGCTCTTTTCATTTTCATTAAATAACAGCAGCTTTCTGGAGCACGGAACCGGTTGAAAGGGGAAGACTGGCGGATAGGTATGGGCCCGAAGTCGAAAAGCGGCGGAGGCGCTGCCGCTGCCAGACAGAAATCGCAGGCGGCTGAAGAGGAGAGGGACGAGGCGCTTCAAGCTGTTGTATGTTGAACATTTCTCTCTTTTTTGTTTTCCTCATAGAACCTAAATAATAATCACTGACTTACTTTTCCCAAAAAAGGTTTTGGCAGATACCTTTGAAACGCGATTCGAACCCTTTACGCTGGAGAGACCCCGGGTATGCTTCCTTTTTATTGCCATGGAGCTCGTTCGATCTGCATGTGCGGGGTGATCCAGCATTTATTTGCCTCGGGGGCCGGACTTTTGTAACTAACTGAGTATTCCTGTTGTCGTTTGGGATGAATTAGTGTCTTCTACCGCTCGCAAACACTCCTATAATCGAATACACACTGGAATTCCTTGCCAATGCCGGCGTCGAAGAAGTGTTTCTCTACGGTGGTGCGCACTCAGAGCAGGTGGAGAGATATATCAAGTATGTTGAGAAAACAAATTATATTATTATATTGATGTCTACTAGTCCTAACCACGGTCAATGCCTTTGGTTTTAGTGCCTCCAAATGGAAATCTCCTTCCTCTCCATTCAAAAGTTTCATCTTTCTAAAATCGACCTCTACCTCCGTGGGCGACGTGATGCGCGATCTAGATGGCAAACATCTAATAACACGCGACTTTATCATCGTCAGCGGCGATGTGGTTAGCAATTACCCTATTGAAGAAGCGTTGTCAAAGCACCGCGCTCGCCGACAAACAGACAAAAACGCCATTATGACAATGATCCTGCGAGAAACGAATGTTTCGCATCGGTCGAACCCGTCCACAGCCCCAGTCTTTTTCATCGACCCGACCAAGGACCGATGTTTGCATTACGAGGAGATTGAGAGTCGGCCACGGAGAAGTTCGCACTCGTCGTCTCATCCCAATCCGTCGAATTTTCTCTCTGTCGACCCGGATATGTTGAAGGAGTTTGCGGAAATTGATGTCCGGAGCGATCTGATCGACACTTATATCGATATCTGCACGCCGGAGGTTCTTGGTTTGTGGTCGGATAGCTTTGATTACCAGACGCCCCGAAAACAGTTCCTTTTCGGCGTGCTTAAGGATTACGAACTTAATGGCAAAACTATACATACCCACATTATCAAGGATCATTATGCCGCCAGAGTGCGGAATCTGAAGACCTACGACTCTGTCACCAAGGATACCGTGTCGAGATATACATATCCGCTTTGCCTGGAAACAAATTTAGTTCCTGACCATACCTACACCCTAAAACGGGGTAATATATATCAGGAACAAGGAGTGCGGTATGCACAATCGTGCGTCATTGGCGCGAAAACCGTCATTGGCCAAGGCACGACTCTCGGCGACCACACGACGGTTAAAAACACCGTGATCGGACGACGATGCCGCATTGGCAAGAATGTCGTCCTCGATGGTGCGTATCTCTGGGATGACGTGGTTGTTGGGGATGGCACGGAGGTCCGACACGCCATTGTTGCCAATGAGGCGGTCGTGGGGGATAATTGTAGAATTGAGAATGGTGCACTCCTTTCATACGGAGTGAAAATCGCAAACGGGACCACGATCCGTGAAGGGATGAAAATTACCCGAGCGGAGCGGGAACAAGGCCCTGTCCCAAGCGATCCTGAAATCGTTGGAGAGGGGGGCGTCGGATATGAATTCTCCCGCGAGGAGGATGAGGATGATGAGAGCGATTATGAAAGCGTTGCTTCATCTGGCTTACGTAGGTTTTCCTCTGTTCCTTTTTTAGTTTTCTCCTTTTCCATTTTTTATACCAGTACAGCACACAATTTATTTCCTAACCACACAAATACAGTATACAACATGGCCTCCCCCTCCCTCTCCACCGCCTCAATCTCCACCCTCTCGTCCGAGTTCTCAGATGACGACTTCTCCCCCCTCTACCGAAGCGGAAGCTTCGGCACCTCCGTCTCCGACGACGACGGCGACCGGGCCCACTTCCACCACGACGCCGTCAACAGCATCTACGACGGGCTCCGCGACGGCCTCAGCGCCGACGTCGTACAGCTCGAACTGGTCGGCCTACGCATGAGCGCCAACGCCTCCGAGCACCAGGTGCGCCGCGCCGTCGTGACTGCCTTCCTCAAACGCATCCAGCAACTCATGGACGCTCCCTCGCCCTCGCAGCCGTCGCTCAGCGCTAGCGACGCCGTCAAGCAGGTCCTTACCAAGTACAAGGATATCCTGGAGCGGATTGTGTTTGATCGGGACGAACCGGTGCGCAAGCCCGATCAGGTTGATTTGCTATTGTTGATTCAGCAAGAGTTGGTTGAGAGGAGTCGCGGGGAGACTGTGTTGTTGTTCATGGCGAAGGTGTTGTATGATTTGGAGACGGTGGAGGAGGAGGCATTTGAGCAGTGGTGGGCAGATGAGAGGGGGGTGGCAAGTGAGGGGTTGAAGAGGGTTAGGAGGCAGACGGAGCCGTTTATTGCGTGGTTGGCGAATGCGGATAGTGAAGAGGATGACGATGACGATGACGATGACGATGAGGAGGAGGATGATAGTGAATAGGGGAACGATTGATATCGCATCATTCTCGGTACTCCTTTCTCTTGGCTTCGTTATATGAAAGTTATGTTGAACAAGATCTCGGGTCATAAGATCCTACCGCCCTCTTTTAGCGAGTTGAGAGGGAAGGAAATAGAAATTTAAAGGAACGCAATATTTGAAACTTCATTCATGGAAGCAAGAAACTATGAACCAGTCATTCGTACCGAACATGTTATGTACGAAACGGTACAACAAGATTAAGACTCCGTTCTGTCAGCTACTGGGGCAAAAGAGCTCAATCATCACCAGTTAACACTGAAGGAAGAGCTGGATCACAGGGAGAGCAAGCCATGGACCTTCAGTGGCAACGGGGGGACTCTCCCAGAACTAAACAAACAATCAAACTATAATTTCTATATATATATATATGTTGCCTCTCTCTAGGGCTCAGGCCTCTTTATATTAATTATTATTATTTATTAAGCTCAGGCCCTTCTAGAGGGTTTCTATTTTAATATTTTATTTATTTTTAATCGGTCCAGGTCGAGGTTGGTCATGGGGGTCATTTTATTATTATTTTTATTTTTTCAATCCTGCTGTGATTTGAACCCAGGCAGCATGTTAAGCACAGCTTATAGCTGTGAGGGCCCATAACCTGTCAGCTACTGAGCAAAAGAGCTTAATCACCACCAGTTAACACTGGAGGAAGAGGAGCTGGATCACAGGGAGAGCAAGCCATGGCTGACACGTTCATCTCTCTCATAAATCATGAGACCCACCTTCGACAAGGGAGGGAGCAGTTCAAGTAATGTACAGCATGCAACTGCGTCACCTCGATCGACGTGCAGGCCAGACCGTCTAGTATCAACTCCTCCCATTGGAAAGAAAATTCCCGTTCCGTACACATCAATCATTTCACATATCACATCAACAAACATTTCCAAACTAGTATTTCGATCCATCATAAGCCAAAGAGAAATATACAAACCGAATACCCACCCGTTGGGCTCCCCTTAAATCTCCACGAAACAACCACTACCCAACCGCTACCAATACAAATGAATGGAATGTGCACGCATGTACATGTATACATATACATACATGACAACTCCATCACCAGATACCCAAATGCACCCCTCCCATCGACTTCGTAACCCCATCAACAACAGCACTCACGCCCATCCCCTTTACACCACCCCCGACCACCACCTTCCCCTTCACCCCCCTGGGCTTCGGCCGAACCTGCGCCAGCTCACCCACCTTACACCTCCCACATCGACTCTTCTTCACGTCAATGCTCCTCGAATGCCGCCCATACTCATGCCCACACTGCACACAAGACCACAAGTACTTGTAGTGGATGACATACGAGTGCTTCGTCGTAATGCGAATTTTCGGCTTCGTACCCGTACCCCCCTCTGCACAGCCATAGACAGGATGCGCGGCCAGCGCTCTCTCGCACCTGGCCGCCCACTGCTTGAAGCTGGTGCCGTGCGGGTTATTGCGCACATTGGAGATCATGAAGTTGGCTAGGTGGCAGTACTCGTGTGCGAGGGTGTTGAGGAGGCGGTCTTCGCTGTCGATGACTTTTGAAGCGAGTTCGATTGAGGCGTGGTGGTTGATGGGGGCGAGGAGGGCCGGGGTTAGGGGAATTGTGTTGGTTTTGCTACTAGTGCTGGTGCTGGCGCTGGTACTGCTTGATGTTGCACCTGTGGGTGTTGATTTGCTGCTGCCCGCCGTTGTGGTCGTCGAAGTCTTACCTTCATGATAGCCACTGGCAGACAATGACGATGCCACCTGTTTGGACTGCATCTGATGCTGCTGAATCGGCTCGAAAAGGGGCTTCTGCCTGACAGTCTCGCGCTTCCAATTTGCCCTGCCAGCTGTAGTGTTTAGAGTCTTGCTCCAGATAATCTTCACTCCTCCCGTAGCCGCTGCGAGTTTCTGGATCTCCCCACCCGTCACAGCGTCGTCGAGCGCTTTAAAGAACTCCTCCGCGATCTGTACTTTCTTCTCGTCGAACTCTTTCCTCTGAGCTGCCAGGGCCTTCTTCGCCGCTGCAGCAGCTGCGGCTGCGGCCTTTTTCAAAGGGGAACCTTTAACTGGGCTCTTCGAGGGCGATAACTGTGGTGAGGTGGAACTTCTGTTGGACATGGTCCCCTGGCTATCGTCTTCGTTATCTGAGTATATGTGGAATCTCTCAAGGCCTCTACGTGGGGTATTCTTTTTCCTAGGAGAGTACTGGTCGTTCCATTCGTTGATGATATCTTGGCTCCAGAAGGCGTCTATGCTGGGCCGATGTGGGGTGGGTGGGATCCTACTCTTGCTTTTAGAGGGCGAGTATAGGCGAGGTTTTGAAGGACTGGATGGCGGAGTGACGATGCCCGCTGTCCGATCCTCTGATTCTCCTGACCTGGAAGCGGATAACGGCTGGGAGCTACAAACAAAGTATTCCTTTTAGTCGTTTGTATTCTTTTTGAAAAAAGAAAAGGAAAAGTGTCCGCATGGGCCAAGATGAATATAACTTACCCGTCCATACTGCCACCAAGAGCTCTGTGGCCAATACCCTTATTTTTCTTCGGCGAGCTTGATTGTTTTGAGCCAGTAAGCTTCAGGTCGAATTTCTTCGGCAACGATAGAATCACCTCGTTCTTCTCATCGCTATCATCCTCGCTATCATCGCTACTACTATCAAACAAAGAGTGTGGTGTTATTGACCTGTTGGATCCCGCCTTCACATCATTCACAGGCAGATGTGAATTCACATCCCCACCACCACCACCAACACCAGCTGTAGCAGTGTCCGTAATATCCGCTGCTGGTCTGTCCCGAAACAGTGCTTTCGGTGTTATTGATGCTGGTGTTGGCCGTAAACCCCTGAAAAGCTTCCTAGGCGACGAGCGAGGTTTAATGGCATTTTCCTCCTCTTCATCCCCATCTTCATCTCCATCGCTCCCAGTCAAACTAGACTCGTTAGACTCGTCGAAATAACTGAGGTCCTCATCGTCCCCAACGATAAAATCATCCAGCGAGTCAAATTCATCAGTTTCTTCTTCCTCTGCTTCCTCCTCTTCTTCCTCGTTCTCCGACGACTCAACCATCTGCTCCCTCCACTCATGTTTCCCCGTCACCTCCCCCACTTCCCCCACACCACCATCACCATCACCATCA
>JAFEJD010000977.1:0-10182 GCA_018296065.1 Blastomyces percursus
TGGGGTAAACCGGTTTTCGTCCTAATCAATCATTGCAATGTTTAAAGAGATAATTTAAATTGTTGCAATTTATCTCATATAAATATAATATATATTCAAAATTTATCTCAAATAATAATTGATGAAATTATTCAATTATTATAATATTTTCATATTTTTGATGTAGAAACCTGGCTGAAAAAATATGTTTTTTTCTGTCTTGGCAACATTTTGTTTTCGCTAGCAATTCGTCCGCCACAATAAGGCAACGTTGGTCCGTGCGTAGCTTGACTTGGCTAAATTCCTTGGGTCGGAAAATAAGCATAACGCGTTGGCAGCATCCAAGATTTGACGACATGATAAGAGCCTCGTGCCGACACACACTTTCGCGCCTAGCTGTATGTAACCTGTGAGAAAGTGATTTGTACGGCCCCCCTTTGGTAATTTGCTATCAGAATGACCATCAGTACGATCGAATCACATGACACAGACATAATCTTCAAACTCCTATTGCCTTTCCTTGCAAATGGCCCGCAAAGTTTTATGTGTCGCGGAGAAACCTACAATTGCTAGAGCGGTGGCACAGCACCTCTCTGGAGGTTCAAGTCGTGCGGTAAGATCAAGGCCTAAGGGATTTCCTATCAAGAATAAAAAATAATTAATCCCAGCCCGATATTGCAGGTATCGATTCGGGGTAATGTGTATGTGAAAAACTATGAGTTTGACTTCACATTCCCCCCACCATGGGGCCAGTGTTCGGTGACGATGACAAGTGTCATTGGTCACTTGACGAGTTTGGACTTTGATTCGCAGTACAGAAGCTGGAATTCATGTCCGCCTGGCCGGTTGTTTGATGCACCTGTGATAGATTCCGTTGCCAAAGTTAGTTTTTACATTCCACATAGAATTACAAACGGGAGTTAACTTGCTCCCAGGACAAACTGAGCATCGCTGAAAATATTCGAATGTTGGCTAGACACTCTAAAGTTCTATTTATTTGGACAGACTGTGATCGTGAAGGAGAGCACATTGGGACAGAAGTACGGTATCAGGCGAGAAAAGCAAATCCGCGAATTGAGGTAAAACGAGCGAGGTTCAGCAATACCGAAAGAGTGTCAGTTATCCTACAGAGACCACTATGTCTGAACTCTGGTACTGAAATCGTCTAGTCATATATTACAAGCCGCCCAAAACCCGATAGAGTTAGATGATAGTCAGGCTAATGCAGTCGCTGCACGGATCGAGCTTGATTTGAGGATCGGCGCAGCTTTTACTAGGCTACAAACTCTCCAGCTCAAATCACTTGGAGGTGCGCTAGAGGACCGAGTTATCAGCTACGGTATTTATATTTATTTCCCAATGTTCAACTTATACAGACAATCTGACAGTTTCAGGGTCCTGCCAGTTCCCGACGTTGGGATTTGTGGTCGACAGATATTTCCGGGTGAAGAACTTCAAACCAGAAAAGTTCTGGTCCATCAGAGTTTCACATGCTCGTAATGGGGAAACTGTCAACTTTTTGTGGCGGAGAGTCCATCTTTTCGATAGGGCTGCTGTTGTTGTTCTGTTTGAGCGGTGCTTGACTTCAAAAACCGCCAAGGTTATGAAAGTGAATAAGAAGCCGACACGCAAATGGCGTCCACTGCCTCTGACTACTGTGGATCTCCAAATGATGGGAAGTAGATATCTTCGAATGGACAGTCAGAAAGTCATGAAGGTTGGGCTTTTCTCCACCATGGCGCAAAACCTTGCTGATAGGACTTTAGATAGCGGAAGCCCTATATACAAAAGGATTCATCAGTTATCCACGAACGGAAACGGATCAGTTTGACAAAGGAATTGATCTGAAAAAATTGGTCGAAAAGCAAATACCGAGTGAAAATTGGGGCCATTATGCGCAGCGGTCTGTCACATTTGTATATTGCTGTCCATGGATTAATTTTAGCATATTGACAGGTCATTTAGTCTCATGAACGGTGCCTTCACTCAGCCACGAGCTGGT
This sequence comes from Blastomyces percursus, assembly GCA_018296065.1. Lineage (NCBI taxonomy): Eukaryota > Fungi > Ascomycota > Eurotiomycetes > Onygenales > Ajellomycetaceae > Blastomyces > Blastomyces percursus. The sequence goes on from JAFEJD010000977.1 coordinate 1,982, forward strand.
CGTCATAATGACAAAGCCCATCCTCCCATTCACCCAGTCATATTCGCGGCACCATCCGCACTTAACGCGGATGAGCGCGCTGTTTACGAATTTGTCACCCGACGTTTTCTCGCCTGCTGCTCTGAAGATGCAAAGGGTGAGTCTACGGAAGTGGAAATAAAGTATGGCGATGAGATGTTCCATACAAACGGCCTCCTCGTCCTAGAAAGGAATTATTTGGATGTTTACGTATACGACAAATGGGAAAGTAGTCAAGAAATCCCGCCTTTTACACTTGGCGAGGTGTTCGAACCCACCGAGGCTAAAATAACAGACGGCAAGACCGCTGCACCAGGTTATTTAACGGAGCCCGAACTTATCGGACTGATGGATGCTAATGGGATCGGAACTGACGCTACCATGGCAGAGCATATTGCGAAGATAAAAGAGCGCGAATATGTAGCCACCCGGCCTCGTGGTAGCGGGAGAGGTAGCAATGCCGTGCAAGAGTTCATCCCCACCCATCTCGGTGTGGCTCTAGTTGAGGGCTATGATGATGTCGTGGATGGTCTGCCCGACAGCCCCAGCTTAAGCAAGCCTTTTCTGCGAAAGGAAATGGAGCTGCGGATGCGAGAAATATGCGCCGGTACAAAGACAAAGACGGAGGTGGTGAATGAGAGCTTGCAGATGTATCGCGAGGTTTTCTTGCATACCCAGCAAAGAATTGATGTGCTCAAGGCTGCGTGTAGGAAATATATCTTTGAAGATGGTAATAGGTGACCATGCTTGACTGCCAACCTTACATCGTAGCGATAACTTGTCATAGCAGTTATGACAAACACTATTAAAATAGAAACATGAAAATTAAGCTGTGCCTTTGGCAAGACCAAAAAGGTTTCCAGTGGGTTCTACAACATCGGTGGACATCATGATGGTAGTTATCAAGTGGAATTGTTATAATTCTGTAACACTTAGACCATCTAAACGCAGCCTAGAAATATTGTTTTTTTGATTCTTCCAGCCTTCTTCCGGGTATTTATGTGCGCTTTGAATCTATCTTTACATTCTGTCGTATCGATCAAGTTCGGACTTCTCCCCGAAGGGTAATAATAATAACTCTTCTTACGTAGTCTATAAACTGTTGTCTATCAGGTTCATGGTAGCGGCCGTCTTAACATCCCTTTTTGAGCCGTTTGGCCTTTGTTTCTGTCTCTTAATTCTCGGATGCCTTGATAGAGATTTTGACGGCCTGTTCGTGAGCGTAAGGGCTCTAATCTGTATAAACTCTTTTAATTCTCGTTCCAATTGCTTTTTCTCCTTTATATGTATATATATTATTCCTTGCCCTTCTTCTTATTCTTATTTCAATTTTTTAGAAATCCTAAAGCTAGGCATTCCTCTAAACAAAGTATATGTTTACTAACAGCAGCAAACAATGCAAATACTCGAAACAAACCTATAAATCCTTAGCTTGATTAACTTTCAAGTTCCCGCATCTCAATTGCCCGAAATTTATCCCGTTGGCTTAACTATTTGGTGCTGCACACGAGCAACGGGAGCAACTGAGAGAAAATAGCAACCTGAAAGCATAAATACCCCTACTGTGCACAACTTTATCACATGTGTCAAGATACCAACATTTCGAAGGACTGGAGCCACAATGGCCAGTAAGACACCTCGTTTACAGCACCAAGTCACAAAACATTGCGTATTGGGAAGTTAGCGAAGGCAGGAGCGTGCTGGACTGGAAAGATTCCACATCTGGTAATTTCAATGACGGCGCTGAACATTGCGACAAATAGAACGGTTCCCTGGCGAAGGCACAACACATAAATTTGAAATAGGAAGGCTCGGTACATCCGAAAACAACTCTCCAGAGCGCAATTTCACTTCCTAACTGGGTTCTTCTTTCCGCCCTTTTTATCCTGTGAGAGTGCACCCTCTGTTCCGACATATGCAGGGTCCCAGCGGCTCATGTTCTTGTCTGGCCGTTTTGAGGAGGCCTCTGAACTTGGTTGGTTAGATTGTGGCTTGGACGAAAAAGTGGTTTGCTTCGACAGGGGCTCGTTTAATTCCTTGGATTCGGCGCCTTTCAGTGATGGAATAGCACTAAGCGCTTGAGATGGTCTTTTTCCGGCCCTTGGAATGACATCAGCTTCCTCGTATGCCGGCTCCCAGCGACTGATGGTTTTATCTTGCTGTTTCGGTACCGAGGTTTTTAGTCCATGGGCCGAAGCTACGGTGCCCAGCGGCGGGGATGTTAGTGTTGCTGATGTAGTAGAAGTCGTAGGCTTTGCTGGCTCCTCGTTAGTAGTATCCTCAGTAGAGTAGGTAGTGTGCCTATGGCCAAAATCCCCCCGTGCTTGGATTGTAGATGATGTTGCCGATGGTTGAGGTTTGCCGTCCTTGGGAATCGTGGATGTCTGGGCAGATTCAATTTGTATGTCTTTGGTAGGTTCTATTCGGCTTGATATTTGGGAAGACATACTGGCTATCGCTGCGTCCTTCTGCGCTACCTCACCCTCATTACCAAATGGGCTTGTTAAAGGCGCGGTGATACCTAACTTTTCACGGAGTTTGAGAAGTTCTATGCCTTGTTGAGTGAGCAAGGCGCGACATGTTCGATTTGACTGGTCGACTTCCTTGATTCGCGCAGTAATCCGATCCACATCACTTCGCGTCGTCAAGGCAATTGTATCTACCTGGTCCAGGGTTGACCGAAGCTTGTCCACTTTCGCTTCTACGCCTGCTTCAGGTTGGCTGCCGTTTTGTTGCCCATTTTTTAAAGTTTCTAGTGTCTGAGTTAACCGCTCTATGGAGATATCGAATAAATTTATCTTTTCCTGGAGCTGTTTGATTTCGTTGTTCGGGTCCCGCTTCCCGTTTTTCAGTAGTCTAACGTCATTAGCTAATCGCTGTAAACTCTCTTGGCTGGATCTGAGCTTCCCTCGAACTTCGTCTGTCTGACTGTTTGATTCTAGGGTGGCATTTTCCAATTTGTCTAAATCCCTAATTACCGTATTCGTGGCATTCTCATTGGACGCAACCTTTTTCTGGAGTAGCTCCCATTGATTGTTCGGAGCATTTTCGATGTTCTTCAACGCCTCTAAGTCGCCAGTTAATCGTTTGATAGTCGATTCATGAGATATGAACTTCCCCTGAAGTTCGCCAGTCGACTCCTGAGTCTCACGTTTTAAGGTATCCAAATCTCTGGTTATCGAATTCGCGGTTTTCATGTACGACTCGAGCTTTGCCCCAAGGTCTATGGCATGTGTATTAGGGAATCTCATTGGACCGCCACCCTCACAGACATCATCACCTTGCATCCAGAGTTCCCACTCCCTATTCAATTTCTGGATGGCCTCTTCCGAAGAGGCCATTTTCGCTTGAAGTTCGCCTATTTGATCGGTCAGAACAACAGTCGATATTTCCGGGTTTTTGATGTTTTTGGCTTGTCTTTTAAGCGTCTCGACATCTTGAATTAATACGTCCGTTTTATTTTCCGACGAGGCGATTTTCTTTTGGAGCTCTAAGACCATTGTTTTTGAGTCCGTCAGCGTTCGCTGTGTGACTTGATGATTTTCCTTCTGCTTCTCTTTAAGATGTGCAAATCCCATTGTTAAATCCTTCACCTCCTTTCCTTTGGTATCAAGACTAGTTCGAAGGCCTTGAATCTCGTGACGAAGATCTTGAAGCCAAGTTGTAAACTCATTCCAGCGGCCAAGAGCTTGTTGTAGCTTCACATCTTGGGAGTTTAACGTGTCCATCATTTCAGTTGACCTGATGAAGATCTGGTCTAAGTCGGCTTTTGGAGTGAATTTCAGGGTTAGGTCAGGCATTTGGTCTATCAAGGAAGCAAGCTCCGCGCCGTTAAGCTTCGAGTGTGGTGCTTCTAAATGGTGGTCCACCTGTACTTTGAGAGATTGTAAACTGGAATTAGAGTCTTTAACTTTGGCGGACAATGCCTCAAGATCTGGCCGTCGTGCCATTTTATTTTCCAAGGCACCCACCAGGTCGGTTAGAGATGCAAAACGAGCACTTGTTATTTCCGACTTTTGTTCTGTCTGCAACAGGTTCACCTGTTCCTGAACGTGTTGTAGACCGGCGTTGGAAGTTTCTAAGATATTAGGCGTAGTATTTGTGGTGTTAATTTGGCTAGATATCATCAACTCAAAAAGTCGGGTTAATGATTGTAGGAATTCAGTATCTGCCCCCTTAGATGCCAGCAGAGTTGTATCATAACTTCCTGAGATTTCAGAGTGCCTGCTGCGAGAGAATAACCAGGTAGCAAACACAAATAAGAGAATGATGGCTGTGTACATATTTGGGTTGCGTAGCATTTCGTCCTCGAGTTGGAGGCTCCATCTAGATAGAACCCACTCAGGATTAGTTGGAACCTCGTATATATTGCCTGGCATTATCGTGTGGCCGGCTCCGTAAGGACCTGTAATTGTTGAGGTCAAAAACATAGTCACAGTTTGGGAAGGGTTTTGGGAAGCTTGGAGAGCTCTCTGGGCATTGCCTTGCTGAAGATTTTCCGGGATTGGCGTGTAGGTAGTCGTACGGGTGTCGTGGACTTTGGGGTCAGTCTCAAAGGCGTAAGAGTCAGTATCATTTTGATGTGGCGTACTTAAATAACTGTACAGTCTTGCAGCACATTCCCCGGTTGCGGTCAGCTGGAGAGCGTCAACAAGGCGTTCTGAAAGAGGTCTATCTGGGTGTATATTCGTAAATGGTACTGGAAGATAAAATCCAATACTGGTAAGAAGCGTGAAAACGCCGATAAGTAGATACGGCTCCATGATTCCGATAAGTGCCCGCAAGGGGCTGTCTGCGGCTCTGGCCCAATGTAGATGAGGCCGCCGGAAGGAATATATTCGGTTGAACGCTATGGAATCGAAGAAGAGACCGATACTCGAAGTAATGTTAAGTTGATATCGACGTAATAGGAAAAGTAGATCTTAAACTTAGAAAGTCGTTATCAGCGTTGGCCGGTGGAGGGGATGCAGCTTTAAGCCGGATATCCAGAGGTAGAAAAGAGGCAGAAAGCGGACGGTTGTAATGGAGTTAAATGATGTTTGTGAAGGAATGAAGCATTTACTTCATCATGTAGCGGGTCCCCACTTAGCCGTAAAGAATTGATACAAATAAAACAGCAGCTTGTGCCGATATAACAGCAAACACTGAAAGATTATAAATATAGAGGGAAACCCCTGTCATATATAAAGCATAGCTCCGCAAACAAGCTGCATAAAGTAAACAGATGGTCCTCTTTCACTCAACCACTGGGGTGTTTTGCAAAAAACAAAACTCTTTTGATTTAAACTATCTCATGAAGTTCAATCAGTGGGGCAATATGCAGTTCATTGTTTTGTGAATCTAAGGTATACCACCGAATGCCTTCATTGTGAAAGGTTCTGTGATGATTGTCACTGTTTTCACCTGTGGTGCTCTAGCTATACATACCCTTTTGCTTCATGAACAAAGTGCCTAGTCAAAGATCATGAGAGCAGCCCTTGTCTCCTCGTTTGACTCGTGTGAGCTGATATCAGATCCATATATTTGCAGTTGTTAGAGGAGAAAACCGTCCTCAAAGGCCTCGCAAACAAAGCTCTTAGAAAGCTCGTGGGAGGCAGATATATGTGCGCAGTACAGGGTATCATAGTTTATAGCAAGTACCATATTCACTATGACACTAGCTATCAAATTGTCTGCTTATGGAACAATGTTTGATGCACCTGGTTGGTCCACCTGGCTGGCCACATGCAGCAGCACACACATCTTTCTTAGAAAACTGAGTTTCTTCCTTCTATGTTGAAAGACATGAGTCGGCAAAATGTGGGTTGATTGAAAGAGAATGTCTTGCAGCAAGTTTGAAATGCTTCGGTGGTTGGATTACTTAGTAAGGTCAAAAAGTCTTGCAACCTTAGCTAATGGAAATCATTTCCTGTTCGGGTTAGAATTTATTAAGCTTAAGGTTCGTAGGTTTACTGCTATTTTGCAGCCATTCAACTCCGGAGAACTGAAGTTCAACTCTTTTCAATCTAGTTTTCTTTCAATTTTTCCGATTCGTTGGTGAAGTAAATTTTTATATGAGGGTTTGACTGACTCCGCTTCAATTTATACCAAAAATAAGTGGTGAATTGCTTTAATTCATTTCCAAACCCATGATTTCCTGCCGAAGTGAATATGCATGGCGGCTTAGTTGTGCTTCGCATTTCACTAGTCAACCCTTCGGGCCCGTTTCTCTCTCAATAAATACTTAACGGGAGACTGTACTCGAATACGAGTGGATTTGGCAACTTAACTAGGGAAGAACCCAACATTAATTATCTGAATTTTCTTGGAATGGAGAAAAATGGGGCGGAATGCCCCCTTCATCCTACCGTCTTTGATAGCAGGAAACGGCACTCAAATGAATGAGAAACCCATCCCATTACTCGATTTGGATATCTCCAAACCTGCCTTTCTCCGAAATGCAACTTTGATGTTGAACCCACCTCGAAAATTATGGACCTAGTTATTATGATCATGGGTGTCTACGGCCAATTTCGTGACTTAGACATCCCACTAGCGGTAGCTGACAATCCTCCACAAAGTAGTAATAATCATTTTGGCGTAATAGTTCCCGAACTAACACAGATGACTTTTGGGATGTTACGTCACCGAACGATTTATTCAATCTGTGCCTGGTGAACAAGTTATTTCATTTGGAGATTTCTGGCCAGCTGAACATGCATATTGCAAAGCACCCGAGGGAGGACGGGGCGCCATGGCTTCACATCGCTTGCCTAAATGGTGGCATATATTAGCATACAATCTTATGGACATTGGAGCAGATCCCCTTGAGTTGGCTCCAAACCAGACAAATGGCGCAGACTGTGCCATTATGGTGGGGGAGACCTCTATAGCTCGATCGATGCTGGAGCGTGGATTGAATGCAATGACCCATCCCTCCGTTCTGCAGGATGCACTCCATTGGGTTGTGCGTGCTCAGAGCATGGACGCTATTAAATTGCTCGTTGAATATGGAGTAGATATCAATGCACCCGACGAGTCGGGGTGGCCTCCATTACAAATGTTGATATCAGGGGGGAATCGATATCGAAGATATAAAATGGACGCTTGAGTATGGAGCCGATCCCAATGCTGGGAATGGCTCTAAGGGAAGGACGGCATTGCACATAGCAACCGGTGAAGACGATGTTCTGACTATGCGGCTGCTCATGGAGTACGGAGCAGAGGTCGAGGTAGCTGATTGGGAAGGGCGCACGTCACTCCATGCTTCGTCAATGTTACGTCATCTGGCCGGCATGCAGTTTCTCATTGATAACGGTGCAGATATAAACGCGCAAGATCGTGATCATCGACGAAGCGTGACCCACTATGCCGCCCTGAGTGGGGACATTGACATCGTCAAGGTTCTTGTTGCTAGCGGTGCCGATGTGGAGGCACAACAAAATGGAGGGCGTAGAGCCCTGCATCATGCGCTGGTACAGGTCCATGAAGATATCGTTCGATTCTTGATTGAAGTGGGTGCGGATGTTAATGCCCAAGCTGAAGATGGCCATGCCCCCTATTCATCTTTCAGCGAATCATGGCCCTCTCAGCGTTCTTGAACTCCTCGCTGAGCGAGGAGCGGATTTATATGCCAAACACGAAACAGGATGGACAGCCCTTCATTTTGCCGCTTCAACTGGAGAGAATGATATTGTGGAACAGGCTCCTAGCCCTCGGATTGAATATTAATGAAAGATGTCTCTGTGGAGGAACTCCGCTTTGGGTTGCAACACGCAAGGGCCATGCATCCACGGTCCGTCTCTTGGTCTCTCGTGGTGCCGATGCTGATATCTCTGGTGGTGGAGAAGGAGGCGCAGACAATTGGACGCCACTATTCGTAGCTAGCCGAAATGGTAACGAAGCGATTGTTGAGATCCTACTCGAGCATGCTGTCAACGTCGATGCGGTGACACATGATGGGTACACTGCTCTAGCTGAAGCGGTCTTACAGGGTCATGAGCGAGTTTACTCGTTCCTGTCCTGACGGCGTATGCAACCAGATAACATTGCCTCTTTACCTCTATGTATCTAATGGCTGTGGGGTAGGGCCCTAATTATGCTTTCGTCGACTGAAATTATTTGATCGGTAAATTGTTGTTAGGAACATAAGTGAAGCGTTTATATCTGATGAAAAATGGAGAGCTTTTTTTTTTTTTTTTTTT
>JAFEJD010000979.1:0-23742 GCA_018296065.1 Blastomyces percursus
TAGTTAGTTAACTAACGTTACACCACAGGGACTCTGCATGCATGGTACAGATAAAGTTGGTGCATACACACGTGCCAGTATGTATCTACCCATGGTCCAAGCCCAGGACCGTTCGATGTCACCGCCATCCATGCCCTTAACCTTATATATAACCTTGAACCTATCCAAGGTTAACCCAGCCCGTCCCACTCAGCGGTGTACAGTGGGTGGCCAGTATGCATCTTCCAGATTACGTAGCCAGCAAGTTGCATCCGTGGAATCTTCTTCGGTCAGGATGAGTTTATTGTCAACCAAGGCTAGCTCTCTGTGTGATTCCAGCCCGCCCCTCTTTGCCCCGCCCCAGTAGCTGACAACTTATCGGATCCAAGAAACTTCCCGTTACGTGCAGCTCGGCAATAATTGACCTACATCATAGTGAGATTGGAAATGCAATAATGTATTTTTAGTTACGACGAATACTTAAACTCTTCTTCTTTTTTCTTCTTTTTTCTTTTTCTTTTTTTTCTTTTTTCTTTATTATTATTATAGTTCATATTTTTTTTTGTGGAAAAATGAGGGGAGAGCATATATGCTAACTCCGGAGTATGTTGGTGAAATAGGTATGTTAGAATGTTGATGTATAACTTTGGAATGCTCTGTCGTGGTGATATGAGGTTCCAATTGATTAATTGTTCCATAGCTATGTCTAAAAATGCAAAGAATATCCTACTCTCCAATTCTAGAGCTGTGCATAAAACCTGGAGATGTAGGAGCAGATATGTAGCGAATTAGACATTTAATGGACGGATTTTGCAACCACCTCTTGCACAAAAAAATTACTCATCTGGCTAGAGACTTGCGTGAGATCCATATTATAGAATTCCGCGGCATTTGTCAAGAGAATCCACCCCTCATGCTAGTGTCTGTATGATGAGATAAAAATCTGATCACTGGAATGAGTTTGCTCAGATAATTGAATTTTTGTTGCATGAAATCATATTTGATATAGTATTGTAAGATAAGTGAGTTTTTATTCAGATTAATATAATAATATACACCCCTATGGATTACTGATACATCAGAATCTTAAGGTTGATTCAATAATTACATGGTGGTTATTAAAATCCACTTAGTACTTGGCAAGGCAAGAAACAAGGTTCATTCGACAAGATGGAGATTTCATGCAAACTTTGTTGCATCGTGTAACTGTATTTGGAATAATGATCAGCCCCACAGCATCCCATTTAAAAGTGTCTCTTGTTATATCTGGAGGACATATTACTAATGTTGTTTTGCCGCCGAAGAGAGCTGCGCCAAGGCGACTAGCGCATGTAATTTATTTGGCACGTGATCGAAAAGTAGACCGCCGTCTGGTCTGGGCCTCCGTGTTTCAGCCTCAGCGATTTCAACAGCCAACGTCGTTCTGATTTCTCTCTCTCCCATCTTCCTCCTCTCGTTCTCTTTCATTCTCATCATTCCTTACCTGGGGACTGCGTCCTATCTATCTCTCCGTTTTCGCTCGTTCTCTTTGAATGCCAGAATCTCTCCCTCTCTTTTCTCCTCTCCACTATCAACAAATCCTGCTGATTCCAAACACCATTGTCCGCCCTCGTCTTTTCTCCGTTATCGCCGCGTCCGCCAAGGCATCCATTACGTATCCCTCCTCCAAGACACGCTCCACGGGCTGCGCCACACTCGGGCAAACACCACCCACTTTCCACGCAGCGCTAGCGTCTCCTGGACGAGCCACTCACTGAGGCCGACCGACCAGCCACGTCTTGAATAATAGAAAAACCCTGAACAAGACCAAAGGAAGATCTCAACGTCTGTGATTTCGCACGCTGGTAGAAAGAGAGCAACTAGCTGGGCAGAATCAACACGATCCTGCGCTTGGTTTCGCCGACATCTCTTGGGCACGAAGTCCTTTTTGCTCATTTTACTCTGTGCAGCGGATAAAAGACGATAATAAGAATAATCGATAAGAAGGGCAAGCAACTTGCACGACTCAGTTTTGTGCTGGGAACATAGAACTCATAACCACCCACACATCCACGTTTTTACACAGCCGCTCGGGACTTCCGGATGCTGCTGGCGCGGAGTGTGTCGGATTTTATCACAACATAGAATAATATTACATCCATCCGTTCGCCTTGACGCAAGAATAAATCGATCTCGTCCAGGGCTTGGATTCAGTGCTCCCATCTCAGCCTGCGCGTTTGCAAGGATTCATCCCCGTTAAAACCGCCAATCGCCATTGGCCCCACCTCAGCACTTTTGTTTTATTTGCAGCGCTACTTTTTGCGATTTTCGTTGCCCCCGCTGCGTAGGCGGCGCCTGTGGCTGCTCTTCGTCCCGTTTTGTGGAGTCTGTATTCCAACCCTTTTCTACTGTTGACGTCGAACTTGTTCAGCCCTGGGAAACCAAATATTCATATCCCGCTATCATTCTCATTTCACTTTTTTTTTTTTGGGGGGGCTTCAGTTTTGATATTTTTGGTTGACTAGGCCATATTTATCTCTTATTTTTACTTTCTCGATCCAAAGGGTGCTGGGAGAACGCTTTTATTGATCGACGGTCATTCTTACCATCTTTGGCACGGCCGTTTGAGTCGCAGTGCCCGATTCCTCTCGATATGCGATTTTCCGGTGGCCTGGTTCCATTGCTAACCAGTGTCCTAGCAATTCTTGCTCCTAATGCTGATGGTACGCTCAATTCCATATTCAATTCCGCTGGGTGTTCATTTTTGAAATACTGTACGATGCTAACGATGCCTGTGTCAACCAGCACGCTCCGAAAGACGAGATCACATCGGCTATATTTCGTTAATCGAACATCCTGTTATCCATACTCCATCCCATCGAGTAAATGCGTTGTCACATTTTGATATTACTTTCGAACTCCATAAAAGACAACAGCGGTTAAAGCTTAGCTTGGAACCTAATCATGATATACTTCCCGATGGCGCACAGGTGCATTTCGTTGACCAAGCTGGAAATGTTCAGAGATCAGAGTTTATAAAGCGACAAGATCACAAGGTATTCAGAGGCTGGTCCTGGATTCAGGTAGGGGATGGAAACTGGGAGCGGGCGGGTTGGGCCCGTGTGACTATCAAACAAGATGGACTCAACCCTCTTTTTGAAGGGGTGTTTACGGTCCACCACGACCATCACAATGTTCTACTGAGATCAAGTTATGCCCAATCAAAACACGAGCTCGACGAGAATGTGGACGACACTACCGCGGAATATATGATAGTGTTCCGGGACTCTGATATGGGCCATTTAATGGAAGATGATTCTGTTACTAAACGATCGTCGCGCGAAGGTCGTTCCTGTCAAGCTGATGATCTACCGTTTAACTCGGACCCTAACCACCCCATTTTCCGCCCAGTGGCAGAGCGGGGCACCAGTCTCTGGAGCCCCATGTCATTGGATTCTATCTTCGGCTTGAATCGACGGCAATTCGACATTCCAGGAGATGGTGGGAATGCTGGTGGGGTGAATTTGGTATCAAGTATTGGAAACACTGCAGGCTGTCCATCCACAAGGAAGGTTGCCTTGATTGGGGTGGCGACTGATTGTTCTTACATTCAGTCCTTCGATTCAAAACAGCAGGCCACGAGAGAAAATGTCATAAGTGTCGTCAATAGTGCATCCCAACTCTACGAGGAAACCTTTAACATCTCCCTCGGCCTGAAAAATCTGACTGTTGTCCCGGCAGAGTGTCCTGCCACTCCTCCAGCTACATCCGCATGGAATGCCGGCTGCGGAGATGGCCCCAATAGTCTTAGTCTTAGTCAACGGCTCAACCTGTTCTCGGCTTGGCGTGGGCAGCAACAGGACGACCTTGCCTTTTGGACCCTTATGAGCAACTGTAGGACTAGCTCCGAAGTTGGTCTTGCTTGGCTCGGGCAGTTGTGCAACCGTGAAGTCCGTGGTAATCCGGATCCGAGTAACAGCTCGTCACAAGCTGTAACGGGAGCTAATGTGGTCGCTCGCACAACAAACGAGTGGCAAGTATTCGCGTAAGTGCTTCCTATCCGTTTCAGTTTGCAATCTGAGATGCATAGCTAATTATTCTTTGTTCTATAGTCATGAAGTTGGGCACACTTTTGGAGCTGTCCATGATTGTGACGAAGCTCTTTGCGCGCGGTCGCAATCACTTACTTCCCAATGTTGCCCTATGTCCCAAAATTCTTGTAACGCAAATGGAAGATTTATCATGAATCCCACCTCCCGCTCGGGCGTCACGCAATTCTCACCCTGTACGGTCGGAAATATTTGCTCGAGCATGGGACGAAATAGCCTGCGGACAAATTGTCTTGTGCATAACCGTGGCGTGGTGACAATCACGGGAAGCCAGTGCGGCAACGGGATCGTGGAAGAAGGTGAGGACTGCGATTGCGGTGGAGAAGTTTCGTGCAGAGACAACCCTTGCTGTGATGCCCAAACATGCAAATTTAAAGGCAATGCGGTCTGTGACGATTCAAACGAGGACTGTTGCAATAATTGCCAATTCCAATCCAGTGATACTATTTGCCGGCCTAGCACTGGCCCTTGTGATCCGGAGGAAAAGTGTACTGGCAATTCTCCGAATTGCCCTAAAGATGAAAGCAAACCTGATGGCGAGGATTGTGGGAATGGTCTTGCCTGTGCTAGCGGACAATGCACGAGTAGAGATCATCAATGCCGAACCTTAATGGGTAGTCTTCTTGACGGAAATGACACATATGCCTGCGACGACCGGACGTGTATCTTAGCGTGTTCTTCTCCATCACTTCCCCGTAACACCTGCTCATCACTCAGGCAGAACTTCCTTGACGGAACGCCCTGTGCCTCTGGTGGACGATGTCGAAACGTAAGTACTACCATCTCGCTCGTCCAACCATTTTCCATACATACTGACGTATTCCTTCCAACTAGGGCGTCTGCGAAGGTTCTTCGTTCAGGTCTTGGATCGATAACAATAAGCCCCTTGTTATCGGTCTTGCAGCCGGTCTCGGCGGCCTACTCCTCCTTTCCATATTTGGCTGCATACTAAGACGATGTCGACGACCTCGACGCCGGAAGGCTATGGCCCCGATGACCCAAGGAGCGGTGTTTTCTCCGCCGCCACGAGGGCTCCCGGGATGGAGGCAGCCCCAACCGGTAGATCCTTTCATGCCGTACCCCTCACAAAGAGGCCCGGGTCCGGGGGGTCCAGGTGTTGCCCCTATCAACCCCCCGTTTCCACCACCAGCATACGGAAGTACAGCAGCGGCCCGAGGGAGGATGCCGTCAGTTCGATATGCGTAACGGCCACTAGATTTTTGTTTAAATTTCTGTATCAGTCTATTTCTTTGCGGGGTGTAAGGCGTTTTCCCCACGTGTTCATTTGTATCGGTGTCGAACTCGCATTTCCTAATGTTCTTATCATGTTTTTGTTTTCTCGCATTTTGCAATTTTGTTAGTTGGTCCTTTCTAACGGCTGCTGCCACCTACCAATTATGTTATGTCTGCTATTTCACCACTCATATATATACATCCACACACACATCCCTGACTTGCATATGTTTCCACCTTTTTGCCACGTCCCCTTTCTTTCGCCAAACCCATGTTCCCACATGCGGGTGGTGTGAATATCGGTCCAGGCTCACATTGCATCATTGTACGTGCACATTGAATCAGAGTTATACATTGAAAGATTCCAGTTTTTTTTTCTTGTTATTTTTTGTATGTCTTCCAGGTCCTCGGTCTTCTTTTCTTTTCTTTTCTTTTCCTTTCTGGAAATCATTGGCTTTGATTTTGGGACTAATGCCTATTGTTTGGTTTTTGTATTGTGAATCCGGCGGTCAGATTTAGAACAATATAACAGAAGGATGATCTGACCCTCTTAATAGTAGCAATACTTGTTGCTATGCATATTTTTATACTATGATGGTCGTGTTTCTAGGTGGGTTCGGCCCCTCTACAATCAGAGTGGGCTGGTGTGGGGGAGCACTCTTGCCCCAGTTGCCCTAACACCAAGTAGCTTAGTTACTCTATCTACTAATCCGTAAATGAGAGTAGATAAAACATATCAGATTGATATTTCGCTCTTAGATAAGAGTCCGAACGGCATAAAAATAAATCTCCATACATCCAACCACTCGAGACATTAGTCGCATGCAAGATAGGAGAATCCGCTTCTCAGCGAGGTTAGCGGCATCGTCGAGGCGGTGTCTCAGCCCATCTTTATCGGTTGCAAGTCTTTTGCTTCCAATGAGCTTGCGCAAAGCACAACCGCTGCGACTCTGCTTTGCCAAGATGTCCAGCAGGGCTCGTGACTCGAGCGGGGGGGTCATCAACAGGCAATGGATGTGCTTTGCACGACATCAGCCTTGTCAACTGGTTTGCCTGCAGACCGACTTCATCAAACTCTATCCTGCGATCGACGGAGTCCCAAAAAAGTGACATAGAGGATATTCTGTGAATAGGTGAATTCAGTCCGTTGATACTCGTCTCTTTCTCCTTTGACAACACGGAAAGTTCATACACCGTCGGACAAAAGTACCCAGCCCCTTCTTAGGCATATCGTGACAAGCGTTATCGAGTAAAAATGAAGCGTCGACGGTATTGTCGTGAGGATTACTGTGTTAGATGGATATGCGCCCTTGCTATCGAACTTGCTGCTGCCCAAGCGATACTTGACGAAGAGCACGAAGTCTTCGGCCTTGGTGCCGAAGACTCCCATATATACACGCTTGGCCGTATTGGCGAACACAATATCGCCACAGCATGGTTGCCGGAAGGCCAAACTGGTACGAACTCAGCCGCCACTGTAGCGACTAGAATGAAGTCGATATTCCCTCGATCCGGTTCGGTCTAATGGTAGGCGTTGGAGGAGGTGTCCCAAGCGCAGAGAGGGACATAAGACTGGGAGATATGGTGGTAGGCTGACCTGATGGAGTGCACGGCGGTGTTGTACAATACGACTTCGGAAAGGACACTCCGAACGGCTTTGTGCGGACGGGCCACCTTAATTCTCCTCCAGTGATTCTGCTCGAAGCTATCGCAAAAGTTCGAGCGAACCATATTAGCGGATTATGTGGAATTGATAAATACGCTTCCAGAATCGCCGATTTTCCGGCGTTTTCACGCAACAACGTAAGTTCTGATCTACTTTTTGAGCCCGACTACGATCACACTAGGGGGAGCACATGTGACAATTGCGACGCAGAGAAGGTGGTGAAACGGCAGCGTAAGGATCAGAAGATAATAGTTCACTACGGAACCATTGCATCAGGCAATCGAGTTCACTGAGTTCGAAGCTTGGTGGCGTTCTCTGCTTTTGAGATGGAAGCTGCTGGTCTTATAAACAGCTTCCCATGCCTTGTCATAAGAGGAATTTGTGACTACTCTGATTCGCACAAAAACAACATCGTGGCAACCGTATGATGCTGGAGTAGCGGCAGCTTATGCGAAGGAAGTATTGTTAGTGATACCTCATGCCAAAGCCTCGAATCCCAGTGTTGACGTCCGGATACATGAATACTACATGAACAACAGGCCTCTCGAAATCAAACGTCTTTCTGGAGAGTTACTAGATATGGGCCGATGCTACATCAATCTTGTTATAGCAGCGTACTCGCAAAAATTGTTCCAAAGCGAGCGGGTAATGAGGAAATGGAACGAAAATCCTCAGCTTTTACGCTGTTGAACTGCTTAAAAGTTGGACGGATCGACTCGAAACGTGAGGTTTCCTTACCTGAATTGTTCAACGAACGGAAGCGACCAAACGGCGGTGTATATCGTCCTAAAATGATTATAATTAGGAGGCGAGCAGGAGTAGGGAAAACCACCCTATGCAAGAAAATCGTCCACGACTTTCTAGATCGCAAAATATGGTCGGATCGTTTTCGCCGGATATTTTGAGTGCCACTAAGAGCGCTTGAAGGACGGTTTACCTACGTGAGGAGTATTTTTCCATGGATGGGGATAGTGAGAGCCTAACTTCGGCTCTGTTAACCGCCATCTGTGACGAAAATACTCTGTTGCTGCTTGATGGGTTCGATGAGATTTCCGGAGAGCGCAATGCCTCAGGAATCGGCTTGGCTGAATTGTTTAAAGATCTACTTAATACGCGAAATGCAATCATTACTTCTCGTCCATATGCGGCGAGCCCACCCAACCTACTTCCATTTGATCTGGAGTTGGAGACAGTTGAGTGTCATCCGAATCAAGTACAGGCGTACCTAATATCCAGACATTCATCAGTAGTCATTCGCTTATCAAGGGATTGGTGTAGATCCCGATTCAGCTTGACGCATTGTACTATACTTGGGCCGATGATTTTGGCGATGGAGAAATACCAGAAATCATGACCACACTGTATGAAGCTGTTGGGTTAAAGTTATGGAAGAAGCATATATTACAGGTGAAAGAGGGTGATCGGGTAGTGCTACTGAGCGAGCATGAGGTTTAAAATCTGCACGGTCGTCATGAAATTGAAGAGAAAATCGGCCAAACCAAAAAACTGTTCGAGGTTCTTGCATTTGTGGGCCTTTACAACGACACCATCAAGTTTCACAAGGCCCACCGTCAAAAGATATACAAGCGGTCTAAGCTGTCTCGTGTGTCGGATAATAACCTTGAAAAGCTTTCCTTTCTGCGCACGTCGGATTCCTCGTCTAGATACAGAGACATGAGTTACCATTTTATCCACCGTACATTCCAAGAATTTTTCGCAGCCCAGTATTTTACGCGATGCTGGCTATTGGCAAACCACTGTTGTGTGTCTGAAACTCGATACACCGGAGCAGAAAGGGAAAATCGAAACAGTACCTGAAGAATTTCTTCAAAGAGACAAAATACAACGGGCGTTATGACATCTTCTGGCGGTTTGTAACGGGGTTACTCAACGGCTCAGACGAAGACCAACTGTGCGACTTCTTTCGAAAACCGGAGGGTGAGCCGCGTGACTGGTTGGAACCATTGGTACAAATCAGTGACTGCTCGTGCATTGCATTAGTGAAGTCCCTAGTTCAGCGAATGACTCCTATATGCGCGACTTCCGAGTGAAAATGGAAGACGACTGTTACGAATGGTCGCTTCGTGAGATGAAGCTCCTGAATGATATGTATCTCTGTCGCGAATCCGAATTTCCGGATCATCTCTTAGATAAGATGATTGCGAAAGAGTCGGATGAAATAAGAGTTGTCCTTCTAAAAGCACTTGCTTCTAGGCCTCAACTTTCGCGAGAAACAGTTGATAGCATGATTATTTTGTTACAAGATGATAACCGGAATGGACGAACCGCGGCTTCCCGTGCATTGGAGGGCCGGACCAATTTGCCGGAAGATGTCTTGCAGGCTCTGATACACCTCCTGAACAATTCTAACCCCAACGTTCGATTGGCAGTCTCCCAGAGATTGAGAGATCAGGTCAATTTATCAGAAGATGTCCTACAGACTCTGATACATCTACTAAAGAATTCTAACTTAGAGGTTTAATCTTCAGTCCCTTATGCATTAGAAGGTGAAATCCATCTGCCAAAAACTGCCCTGCAGACTCTGATACATTTATGAAAGAATCAGATGTTTAATTCTCAGTCTTTAATATATTGAGATGTCGTCAATCTGTCAGAAGATATTCTGCACTCTGATACATCTACTGACAAATGACTCAGCTGTTCAATTCTCGGCTGCTCATGTATTAGGAGGCCAAATCGATTTGTCTAAAGCTGTTCTACAGACTTTAATACATTTGCTAAAATATGCACAGTCAGATATTCAATTTTTAACTGTCTATGCATTGAACTCTCAGATTAATTTATCAGAAGATTTCTACAATCTCTGATATATTTACTGAATAATGATTTAGCTGCTCAATCTCCAGCGACTCAGATATTACACAATCAGAAAAATTTGTCAGACACTCCTCTGCAGACTCAGATATATTTACTCAAAAATGCAAACTCATATATTTAATCTTTAGCTGTTTATGCATTGCAAAATCAGGATCAATTTATCATAAAATATATTGCAGACTCTGATACATTTACTGAAGGATTCTGACTCAGATGTTCAGTCAGCAGCTGTTATAACTAGCACTGCAAAATCAGATCAATCTGCCAGAAGCTATTTTACAGAATCTGGCACACTTACTGAACAATCCTGACTTAGATGTGCAATCATCTGCTGTTAATGTGTTGCACAATCAAGTCAATCTGTCAAAAGAATAAGATACTCTGATACCTTTGCTGAAGAACTCTGATTTTCAATGCTCAGTTGCTGTAGCGTACTACGCCCCCTATCTATTCTCTCCTTCCTTCGTCCGCTCCAATATCGGAGCTTCCAGGGGTCCTATTACCCCTGTTCTTCCGCTGCTTGTTGAGAGTGGTCTTCAGCAGCGTTCCGAATCCCCCGTTGTCGCGGAAGATTGCTTGTTGAGAGTGGTGTTCAGTAATCGCCCCGCTGCAACCTCTTCCTTTCTCCCCCTTATTCTTCCGCTACTAGCTGAGGGTAATCAGCGATAGCAATCCGAATCCCCTTGCCGCGGACGACTGGCTGTTCCGCTGCAATCCTCCCTGCGTGACGTCTTTCGATTTCCTACAGTTGGATTGGGAAGACTCACCCAGATAACACCCCTTCCGGCGATTACCTACTGTTGGCAACGACGGAAGTCTTTCGATCGTGCAATTTCTTTGATTTCCTATGGTTGGATTGGAAGGACTCGCTCGATCTCCTCCATACCCATTCGGCTGCCGGCCTGGCGATTACCTACAGTTGGAAACGACAGGCTACCAACCGAACCTCTCACACCACTCCTCGTGGTATACGCTTTACCTCGTTGTTCGATCACTCGATTCCTTTGATTTCCTGCCGTTGGATTGGAAGGATTCGAATAATCGCATCTTACCTTGAGAAGCTGCACGAGCCATCGATAGCGATCTCGACGCATTGGCTTCAACTGAGCACCAACAACCACCACCGCTAGCCGAGGCGGACAACATGCCTGCGGAAGCGACTGCTTCCGATTCACGCGGATCGTACACCCAAGCTTCCGCCGAGAAACACGCGATTGTCATCGCGAAGATTTGGAAAAACGATAATGACCGATATGCCGTCCTGACGCCCTATATCACGCATTACGACCGCCTCAAGGCCGAAGGGCTACTCGCCACCATCTCCGCTAGACGCCATCGCGAGGTCAGCCGCGCGTTGCAGGCAGCCCCTGTGGACGATTGGACTACCGCCTTCCACCAGTGGCTGGCCGCGTTCCGAACGGAAGCTACGAAGAATGGTAAGGAAAGCGGCACAAGCGCTCCTACCTTCGATGAGTTTACCCGCGAGCACAACCGAAACCAGCCGTCCCCCGTTCAAGCGGCCGTACTGGACACCATCGACGAGTTCTCTGCAGCCGCCCCCCTTTTCGGACAGGGGGACTGTGGCGTACTACGCACCCTATCTATCCGCTCCTTCCTTCGTCCGCTCCAATATCGGAGCTTCCCTTATATCATATTGCCCCCTATTACCCGCGATCGCTCTTACCCAAATCCATATGTAAACAAACAAGAACTTATGTATATATAGGGGCGTCCGTCCACCTATCCGATAGAGATAGAGAAGAATCAGCCATGAATTAAGGATTACTATAACTGGCACTCAGCGCGTACGCTACAGTTGCTAAATATTACAAAACCAAGTCAATCTACCAGAAAATATTCTACAAGGTCTGATACACCTGCTGACTCAGATGTTCAATCATCAGCCGTCTATGCATTGCAATATCAGACCAATCTACCGGAAGCTACCTTACAGGCTCTGATACACCTACTGACTTCGAAGAATGCGGACTCGAATGTCCAATCCTCGGCCGCCCATGCATTGAAAGCTAAGACAAATCTGCCGGAAGATCGCCTGCAGATTCTGAGGCAACTGCTGGAGAATGCCGATTGGGATATGAGGGCGGATGTTGAGAACATTCTAGACAAGAACCCTCGTTCTTATTCTATCATATTCTCTAGTTATAATATTTATATCTTTGCAGCTTTGTATTGGGGTTGGGTTAGAAAGGGTATCCACCAGCAATTCAGTTGTTACGCACAAAACGGGAAATTGTTTATCGAGATGCCAGATAGCAGAATAGAAGTCATTCTACAGCAGAAGGAAGAGGTTTTGCAGGCATTTCATGCTGGAGCATTGGCGATGGAAGCTCTCACACATTTTCACACACCCTGTTGTGGCAAGCCATTTACGTCACCTGAATTAACAGTCTGCTACGTCTTATCTCTTGTCAGAAGAAGTGTTGGGGAGGTTGTTTCTGAATCTATTTTTGAAGCAAATTTTGCATGTCCGTAGTCTATGAACCCGTTTCGAGGATATCAATTAAAATTTCATGTTAAACTTGCAATCTTCCAATAGTTATTTGTCGTCCTCCGAACATTCCCCTTCCAGCCGGAAGAATTAATTCTGCAATTAAATCTTTCCTTCCTATCCATCTAATGTCCGACCTAGACGTTTTTGGAACGCAATTAGAGAGGTGGTGGTTGAGACCCTGATACACATGATGTGATGCATCCGTGCCAGTCAGTATCCTCGAAAGGGTTCCCCTGACCCCTGACCCCTATCTGCCCCTTCACTGGGGAATTTTCCTTCCGTGCTCAACGACCTAAATTCAGGTGTACCCAGGGTCCAGGGTTATTTGTATTCTCACGGCATTATTCTGCCGAATGAGTCCTATTGGCCATGGATTTGGTGTATCTGTCGGGGGGGGGCCTTTATTTCGTCAAACAATGGTGCCAGTCCGCTAGTGCACCAAGCTCATGATGTTATCCCAAGAGACTACACGTCAGCTGACCCGACCCTTCGCATAGCTCAGTTGACGTGTAACCTGTTATCCCAATGATTGTGTATGCATGCGTCATCAAAACAGGCCGACACAACGCCCACAAATCCTCCTTCTCTTGTGGCCTATGTATGCGCCCGATGGACCATCTTCGCATGGTTCTGCACTTGCATCTTGTGTTCCAGTTTGATCTCACACCAGCTGTAGGTCGTAGGCTCCCCATCCTTGAGGTCCTGGAGGTGATCACCCTGGAAATGTCAGCCTAGATCCACGGGTCGAGAGTATCAATGAATGTACCGGTGCAGCCGCCTTTCGCGAGCCATACATCAATGGGATGCGCAGAGAACGCATCCATCAGAGGCGAGACATGGGAAGTAGCCCAAGGCAAGAGGGGCCATATACAACAAGGAAAGAAGTAACATTAAATGAAACAGCCAAGAGAAACTCCGCATCCAAAACCATACATACATGGCAAGAAAGGCATAAGACGAAGAAGCACACAGCCCCAAAAACAGAAACATAAAAAAAAAAATCCAACCGCAACACGCCCCTAAAAAATAAAAGAAATAACGTTCACTGTAAACAAATCCCCACAAATCCCTCCCTTGTCACCCCTCCCACACCTTCCAAATCAAACTCCTCAATCATTGCCCTCAATTCCTCCTCCTCTAATCCCGTCTCCCCCAACTCTCTCGCCACCCGCCTCAAGTCCTCCAGATCAATAAACCCCTTCCCGCCTTCATCAAACAGCTCGAAGGCCCTAAGAATCTCTTCGCGAGGGTCCCGCTCCAGGATCTTGCGCGCAGTGAGTGTCTGGAAGGCGGAGAGGGGCATGAGGAGGCTGGACGGATGTGGGGGCTGCTCCGGGTTGGGGCCGCCCCGCTGGCCCCCTACCCGTTGCTGTTGTGCGGAGGGTGGTTGGGATGATTGTTGTGAATTGCGCGGGACGCCGTAAGTTGTGAGGAGGGAGATTAGATCAGGTTTGGAGAGCGTGAAGCCTAGTGCGCGGAGGGCGACGCGGAGCTCGTGGTAGTCGAGATGGCGGTCGCGGTCGAGGTCGAAGAGGGTAAACTGGTTTTGACGATACTGATTAGCGGGTGCAAGGACCGAGGTGGGCGGTCGGTTTCGTGGCTAGTCATTTTTGCTTACAGCTTCGTTGATTTCCTCCCGCTGTTCCTCCGTCAACTCATTGAGTGGGTTGTTATTGGCTTGTGGATGTTGTTGATGTAGGTTTTGTTGCGCATGTGCTGGCGGGGCCGGCGCTGATTTTGAAAGGCCGCCATCCCCGCCCGCAAAGTCTCCCCGATCCCGTCGCGAGAGAACTGAAGCGCCAAACGGGAGGTGGTTATTGCCCAAAGATCTGTCGGGGAGTTTCCCGCCGACGTAGGATGATCGCGGCGGGAACGAAGGATGTGCGGAAGAGGAGGCCATCTAAATGTATTTATTGTTTACTCTGTTTGGCTGATGGCGGTGAGGATTTGGTGCGGTTGAAAAACAATGGATACCATGAAAAAGCGAGCGCTTGTGGTATAACGACGATTTATTGATTGGTGGGGATTGTCGTTATGGGAATGGAGATTCTGAGCCTTGTGTGTGTAAGATATGGAACTATGTTTGCGCCTTTGGTAGTTAACCTACATTTGCGCATTTTGAGATGCAGTCGCGGTCCTGGTCGTCGGTTGACGCGAGCGCACGTGATGTTATTCTCAACCCAACTTAGAAGAAGTAGAATAAAAAAAGGGCGTCTTGGGTAGACATTTAATTCTTAGCTGGCAAAATAACAATTAAAGAAAAGAATAGTTCTCTCCATCCATTATGTGTGGGAATTTGTCCCAAGTGCTATGAAGCCGGTATGCAATGTGATATGTGGGTTGAAAAATCGAAGAAACACCTGACAAAAGTATACGCAATCGATATACAAAGGTAAAGTCTCCCCGATACCCATGCTGCTCCATATATATACCCGATTTACCGATATTATACCATAATAGCACCCATAAAACGTTACTGGACCGTAAATCTCTGCGGACAAGAGTAAAAAAGCGTGGCAAGCAAGATAGAGACAAAGGGTAGAAATGCGACGGGATCAACGAGAAAATGAGGGAAGGTTGCGTGACATATCGCGGAGATGCAAGCACTGTAAGTGGGACGTAAGAAGACATCATTATAAAGGGAAGAGAGCCCACTCATTGGAATCAAGTGGAAAAGTGGGAAACCCAAGTAGTCTATGTACGTATTCGGGGTATATGGCATGGCCTGTGGTCCAGCCAGCCACGGCTGATGCCTGGATATGTAACGAAAGGGAATGAAGTCTAACTAAACATTGAAATGTCTTTCGTAGATATTTTGGCTTGTTCAAGCGAAGTTGTCGACGTCTCCGGTATATAGTTTGAGGGTGAGGACTGACCTTGCCTAAATAAACTAAATACCAGAACCGACAACCAACCGATACCCCCCATTTAGCGCCACAAACACCAGCCTCAAGGTCTCGAATAAATTCGTCTGTTTGGAAATATATTTCTACGGAGAGCTCTTGTTCGAAGCTAGAGTAGTCTGAGCGACCATCATCCACAGAAGTGCACGATGGAGTCCGTCGCTCCTAGAATCTGTTGTCGAGAGCTCCCGCTACTCGTAGGTTCGGTACATGTACGCTGTATGTGGAGACTGCGAACTGGCAATCTTGTAACCGTAGCGGGGCATGTTAGTGTAACCGGACGTACGCTGCGTAGGTGGATGGAGACCAAGGGTCGCCAAAAGCGAGATAAAATGGCAACAACGGCCCCCCAATTCCTCACCTTGTTAGTGCTGGTGGAAGGGTAAATGATTCTGGGCCTTAATAACGGTAACGGAGAGTTGGGGACCGAATTGGCTTGGCGGCACGCCCGACGATGAAACTCATTTATTGAACCCGATCATCTTGTCGTTTGGTCTAAGAAGAAAACGTTAAATAACAGGAACACAGCACGCCTAATCCGTATACGTTCTCATTTTCTTGAGTCATCAGGAATTAATCAGATGTGAAGACTAAGTATACGAAAAACAATGGTCTTAATAGAGATTCAGGATCAAGCATGCGGCGATGAGTATATTGCTGGGAAGGAGAAGCCATGTCGACCTCCAGCAGCCTTTAAAACACGAGCAGCGCCGGTGAGTGCGACGTTTGCCCCTGTGCGAACTGCAGCGGTCGAGGCTTGATGAATTGCATCTTTGTTGTCCATCTAGTGGTTATTGGTCGATGCCGGAGACCGATGGGGCAATACATAGCGTGGTTTGTGACGTGTGTTCCGGTGGCATTGAAATATCTGGAGCAAGCAGCATCAACCTACAGTGGGTTGCTTATTAGCCCCGTCTAACAGAGTGCAGACCGTAGCTCTTTGCTTTGGCAACAATTCGTAGAGTTGGGATGAAAGCATGAATGAAGATGACCGAATATGGTTTGCCAATGTTAGAGCCTGGGTTAAATGTAGCTCGCAAACACTTCCATCGATCATTTGTTCTCATGTGCTGGCTGTGACCATATATTATAAACAGCGGGAGTTTAGCCAAGTCAACCACCACTGGATTCATAGTTATCAGAGAGGTCTATATCTACCTGAAGTCCAAGATCGTGATCTTCTAAAAATTTCTTGCCAAGCAACTTTTAAGGAAGATAGACTTGGGCCACTTTTCCATCAACGTAGTTCGCATTATATTTGTATTCCTTCCCATACCCCCATTTCTTTCATCAACTCTGTCGGGGCATTTCTTAAATGGATGGGAATTGGCAAGCCAGCCTTCTCGGGTTCTTCTAACACTGCTAGCGTGTTGCCAAGGCCTCGATAGCCCCTTGTGCTCTTCTTAGATAAAGTCAAGGTGACCGTAGCTTTAGCAAGGTTAACGCGCGCTTCAGGCATGCCAATTTCAACTGCGGTATACGCAGAGCTTGCAAGCGTCAGCATCGTATTATCGGCCAGCCCAATATCCTCAGAAGCAACAACGATCACCCGTCGGGCGACGTAAAGTGGGCCTTCCCCGGATGGAATCATTCGCGATAGATAATAGAGTGCGGCATCAGGATCATTGCCTCGAATGGACTTATGAAAGGCGGATATAGTATCATAATGTTGGTCACCGGCCCGATCGTAGACGAGTGCTTTTGTTAAAGACTTTTTAAGATCCTCCTTAGTCATTCCTTCGCGGCGCGACAGGGTCCATTGCGAGCTCCAATAAGTTGAGGGATGTTCGAGCATCCCCATCAGCAAAGGCGGCGAGATACTTAATTAACTCATCGTTTATCAGAGGAGGGGGAGAATAATTCGGGCCTTCAACTTCCAGCACGCGATTAAGTATCGAAACGATATTCTCAACTGTGAGTTTCGCGAGAGGAAATGTGCGGCATCGCGACAACAGAGCGCTTTGGACCTTGAACGAAGGATTCTCAGTAGTGACACCTATCAGCGTTATTTGGCCACTCTCAATAGGACCAAGGAAAATATCCTGCTGCGATTTGGAAAATCGGTGGATCTCGTCACAAAAAAGGATGGTTTTCCTCCCAGACAAACTGAGCTCATTCTTTGCTTCAGCGAATAGCTTCTTGCATTCTGCAACTCCAGAGTTGGTGCTGTTAATTTCCACAAATCTGCTACCGACCATTTTTGCAATGACACGCGCAACAGTCGTCTTCCATGTTCCAACATCGCCTCAAAGTATCATGCTTGGTACCCGGTCCTGTTCAATGAGCCCACGAAGCACCCCTGATGACCCAACAAGCTCTTGTCCGCAAACGTCGTCTAATGCTGCATTTTTAAGTGCATTAGACGGGCGGTTCCTCTTAGTCATGCGACCACCATCTTCCTCCAAAAAATACGGCTTCGCATTTCTAGGTCGGACCAAATCTTGCTGCGAACCATCGTGATCCGTGAACAATCGCTCGCTCTTGAGACTTTGGGTCAGGCCATCTATTTTCGATATTGGTTGACAAGCCACTTTTCTTGCGGAATTCTGGAAATATGACAGGAGAGGAAGAGTTGTTTGAGCTCCTTGAGAGGAGCCATCAGTTTGGCTCGAGTCGACGTCAACCAAGGTTTGGCAATCGGAGTGAAGGTGGGGGTTGATCTTGTTTTATTTTACGAACTTGTCGCAAATTGGACATTTGACCATATTCGATCCTTGTTGTGACTATCAGACATGTAGGAGAGTTGATCAATCCATGTGTATTCGTACGGAGCATCAGGGCGTTTGGAGTGGAAGAAATGCATCGCGTGCGGGTTACAGTTGAACGTTGGTGCAAAGAAAATGCATACAACCTTGATAGATAACCCCGCGCTAATTTAGCGTATTCGAAAATTCTGTCATTTCTTGGACGGACTATCGTAATCCCGGGGTCTCACAGTCTGTCGGCCGGCGCTATCCAAGCACGCCAGCTTCAAATAATGATGATATTTGAACTTCATGTCTTTCGTCCTTGATGATATTTTTGTCATAGGTTTGCTAATTGTGCTCGTAAGGGCCTGTGTCCGAGGGTTTTATCTGCTTGGTGGGCAATGTTCTCTGCACCTGCACACCACTCCATATATTCACTCCCAAACATAGGTCGCTCACAGTCCTCCGCAGTCTTCAAGGCAGCAATTCGAGGGATGTCTTCAGCTGAACCACGCCGGAATCCCTTTCGCCCAGCGAAGCGGGTTGCAGGGCAGAGACAAGATGTCTGGTATTGTACACCTGGTCGGCGGGATGTCTCTTTATAATTTGTCAGTTCCGCTCACTCTCATTCCTAGGTCAATTGTCAATGAAGCTGCGGCTGCGTCACCAGTTCAACCCATTGTAAATATGGGTCAAGGGTTTTTGTGAGTGCGCTTGGTTTGTACTGGAAATTACCCGTACCGTGCTTTGAATTGAAAACTTATGGAGGCTTCAAAATTGCTCGTTCCAGTGGCTATAATCCCCCCAAGTTTGTCATCGATGCAGCAAAAGATGCCCTGGACAAGGTCGAATGCAATCAATATGCACCCACAAAGGTCCTTCCCAAATCCATTAATTTTAGGTTTTCTGTGCTTTGGAATGTCCAAATTGATACTTAAAACAGGGTGTACCACGGCTCAGGAAAGCCATTGCTACTGCATATTCTCCTTTCTTCGGTCGAGAACTCAACCCTGACACAGAAGTGACAATCACTACCGGCGCCAATGAGGGTCAGACTCCACTAGCTCTCGTTTGAAATTGAAATAAGAAATAAGCTAATAGGTAAATATATAGGCATGTTGAGCGCTTTCATGGGATTTATTGAAGAAGGAGATGAAGTGATTATTTTTGAGCCATTCTTCGATCAGTGCGCTCTTCAACGCCAGCCCCATCCCCACTTTAATACTCCTCCTGGACTCTAACTCTTTAATAGATATATAAGCAATATTGAGATGCCCGGAGGGACAATAAGATATGTTCCTCTACACCCTCCCAAAGACGGAGGATGGAGGACTTCTTCGGCTGCGGAATGGACAATAGATTTCGATGAGCTCGAGAGAACTATCAACTCCAAGACGAGGATGATTGTATGTTTGTGATATTACCCTTCGCCCCTGCCGATAATTTTCCAATTTTTTATTCCTTTCATTTCTGACCCTTTTAACTAGGTTCTTAACACTCCGTATGTTAATGCATTTCCCCAGGACATATCTGGAAATACTTTTTAATGCCATGTACAGCCATAACCCAGTCGGTAAAGTCTTTTCACGCGCGGAGCTTGAAAAAGTAGCTGCACTCTGTGTTAAACACAACATCATAATACTCTCTGATGAAGTTTATGATCGCCTTTACTACGTCCCATTTACGCGCATGGCCACCTTGTCTCCCGAGGTCGCCGCGCTCACACTGACAGTCGGGTCGGCGGGAAAGAATTTCTACGCAACCGGCTGGAGAGTAGGCTACTTGATTGGTCCCGAGCACCTTATAAAATATGTTTCAGCAGCACATACTAGGATTTGTTATAGCAGTGTTGCACCATTGCAAGCAGCCGCAGCCGTTGGTTTTGAGAAAGCAGACGAAGTTGGATTCTGGGACCAAAGTAGAGCAGAAATGAGAGCGAAGATGGACAAGTTTTGCAAAGTGTTTGATGAGCTTGGTATTCCTGTAAGTTTGGAATTCGTCCGTTGTGATATACATTGGGATTCAACAGCTTCACAGCTCCTTGATACTAATATTCCCGCATTAGTACTCTGACCCGGAAGGGGGCTATTTTGTCCTTGCAAATATGGCTGCCGTCAAACTTCCAGAAGATTACCCGTTTCCTCCACATGTTGCAAACCGCCCTCGCGATTTTAAACTGTCCTGGTTCCTTATTCAAGAGGTTGGGGTTGCGGCTATCCCACCGACAGAATTCTATACGGACACCAACGCCCATATCGCTGAGGATTATCTGAGATTTGCCGTGTGCAAAAATGATGACGTTTTGGAGACTGCAAAGGAACGATTGCGTGGACTTAAGAAGTACATCGTCCGTTCATGAACCTTTACAGTGAAATACTTTCGGGATCTAAGTCGTCTTTGGGACTTCAGTCGGCAGATTTTCTTTGTTGGTTAGAGCTGATTCGAGTTGGCGAGTTGTAGAGTCCTCAAAGCTGAATGATATGAAATCTAACGGGCAGGTCGATATGTTCTGGAGCGTAATATCGAATGATCTAGTCTGGCCCTCTAGGAGCGTGATTAAGAATTTTGAGAAACTTAAATCTACAAGCTATCTTAACAACGTCTCGGTATATTTTTAAACAACTGGTATAGCATATTTGTCTAGATAGCACTACTTATAGGTACCTCGGCATTTTTAACCTGATTACCTGTAACTCTCGTCGTTGGCTCAAATTCTTGCCTCCTCGACGGAGTAGACCGTACTATTTCCCCCTCCGCCTTAAGCTTTCGTTATCGGTACCTGAAAACGCCTCCAAGACTAACGAGCTTGTACTGGGCGCTAAGCTCCTTTGAGTTTGGCATCGACCAGTCGTCTCTCTCCCCTCGAGAACTGCAGACAGCGAAAAAAACGCATGATAGGGACAGACCACAGACCAGTTACACCAAAGCTGCGGAAGAGTTACCGATCCGATCGCTGGCTCGAGTGTTAATTTGACCGGGCACTCTATTTTTGTATGCGCGATTGGCGGACCAAATTGACACTGCGTTCCGCAAAATATTTCCTCCTCTTCGCCATCCTCCATCACCAGTTTTCGAACGGCATGCGATCATGGGTGACCAGCAGAATATTTCCCAGATTCTGGCAGCTTTAGGTATTTCCAGCTTCGTCGGAGTGATAGCCTTATTCTCGTTATTTTTGTATTTGCTTTTTTGGTTCCGACAACCTGCTTGCTTACCTTTGCCTTCTTTTCGTGTTAGCTGCCCACCAGTCTACGAGCGCCGCTGGCCATACATCCTCGCCTCAATCAGGGCAAATGCCCTTACACACATACCCCGGAAGCTACCACCCCTCAGCGGCGTCAGGAAACGTTGCAAATTTCTCTTTACCACCTCCTGATAGCACCGGAAGTTTAGATATCAGCGGCGCCAAACCAATTAGCACCGGCTCAGTCAGCATCGCAGACGCAATTGCCAAAGCGCGAGGAATTGCCGCAGAGAAAGGCATTGTACACGATCCAAACAGAGGTATGATATTGCGCATATAGGTTCCAGT
Organism: Blastomyces percursus; assembly: GCA_018296065.1. Lineage (NCBI taxonomy): Eukaryota > Fungi > Ascomycota > Eurotiomycetes > Onygenales > Ajellomycetaceae > Blastomyces > Blastomyces percursus. The sequence continues at coordinate 21,439 of JAFEJD010000979.1, forward strand.
CGTCTATTGTTGTAATTTGCAGTCCCCCTTGTTTCTGTTAGCCAGTTGTTGCCCCTTTTGCTGACCACAAGACCCTGTCTGGGGCTCCTCGGGAAGTAGATTCACGACGCGATCCACGATCCTGCCATCGTTCGCAATCTCCACAAAGAAGCCCTCCGCGCATTACCCGTGATACGTTCCGTGATAACTATAATCCGTACCGTGATGAGCGTCGCGCTGACAGGCGCACTGGTACGAGTGAGCGTGGTTATACACGGGAGCGTTCATTCTCGCCCCGCCCAGGCGGGCGCGGACAGGAGTCGTACTCTCCACAACCATCATCGAGACAATATTGGGGAGCAAATGAGCGGGCTCCCCCACAAGGTCGTAGACCGGGCAGTATGGACGATAATATCGAAACCATTAGCGTTGAGTCTAGTTTGGTTGGCCTCATTATCGGGCGCCAGGGCGAGAGTTTGCGGAGAATCGAATCGGAAACTGGAACGAGGATACAGTTTTTGGATAGTGCTAACCCCAGCAGTACAGTCAGGCTTTGCAAAATCACAGGAAGCAGGGCTGCCAGAGGCGATGCGAAAGCGGAAATCACGCGCATTATCAGTGAAAGTAGTGCGTCGCGATCAGGTGCTAGGGCAGACCGCCCAGGCCACATGCCACCTAAAGCTACGAGTCAACCTTCCCAGGACGACGAGGATGCCGTACGGATCATGGTTCCTGACCGGACCGTTGGGCTTATTATCGGCCGAGGAGGCGAGACTATTAGAGACTTGCAAGAGCGAAGCGGGTGCCACGTGAATATCGTAAATGAGAATAAAAGCATAAACGGGCTTCGACCGGTCAATTTGATAGGGTCTCCTGAGGCTACGGAGCGAGCAAAGAACATGATTCTCGAAATCGTCGAGAGTGATACTCGACAGCTTGCGAACCCAACACAGCGCGAACCACGTCCACCATTTGGTGGAGACCCATCTGGAGGTGGGCCCGGCGGCGAGAAGATCAACGACATGATGTTTATTCCGCCAGATGCAGTTGGAATGATTATTGGAAAAGGTATTGTTACAGCCCTTGTTTTACTCCCCCCGGTTGTTTCTGTTGTTAACAAGTCCAATACAGGCGGAGATACAATTAAAGAAATGCAAGCCATTTCTGGTTGCAGAATCAATATTCAGTCCCCGGTAGGCCGTGATGCTGACCGGGAAGTGACTTTTGTTGGGAGTCGGGGCGCCATCGAAGAGGCAAAGAGAATGATCACGGAGAAAATCGACAGTGCGGTAAGTAACAACAGAAAAGAAGAGAGAGAAAAAAAAAAAAAAAAAAAAAAGACACTTCCCGAATCCCATATAATTTTAGTGAACGGTATTGACTTAACTCCTCGCTCAGGAATATAAATCTCGTTCTCAACAACCTCAGCGGCGAGATGACTCGTATGGTGACCGATATGCCAGATCACAGCAGCGCCAGGCGCATCCGCATTACCAGGACTACCGGGATCAGAACAGACAAGCCACACAACCCCCTACTCAACAACCTCCCTCTCAATCCGGCGGGGGGGAGGACCCTTATGCTCAGTGGGGAGGTTATCAAAACTATGTTGCTTGGTGGTACGCTGCCATGCAACAACAGGCACAGCAACAACAGGGCGCGCAAGCTCCACCCGGTCAGTCTGAGCCGCCTGGCCCGCCTGGGGTCTCATAGGCTCATGTCCAGGCAAGGTTCCTCGTTCTATAAATGGGTAAAATTTGCCTAAGCACTTTTACCTCCATTGCGATACCCCCTACACTTCCTTAACATCTGAATTCTGGCATCCACAAAATCGTGGAGTACGCGTGAAGTATGCTGTCGTCGATCTAAGTTTCCGCAAACCTTCATTTTCTTTTGCATCAATTTCCTCGCTTCCATTTTATTGTATTCCTTTCGTTGTATCGCTTCTTCTTTCCTATTTGGGCAAAAAACAAAAATGAGGATTTTCAACGGATATCTCAATTTGGTCGATATGGGTTTTGATGTAGTGACTTATGCTTCTTTTTTATGGCTGCCGGAGTTAAATCTGTCCTTGTACTTTTCCCCATCTTCCCCCATTTTCTGCTTTTCTTTTGTATTTCAACTGTGCTGTGTGCATGTAGCTACTATATATGTTGATGGAGAATGATAGCTGGTATTTACGCTTGGTCAATCAATTATAAACAGTACGGATTAGCAGTCTTCTAGTTAACTAACGTACTTCACCGCTTTCTCGTTCGCACCACATCCTCGTTAGCTCATCCACGTGATATCAAAACTTGGCTTGCTTGGCTTCACCGTACAGCA
>JAFEJD010000985.1:238-13337 GCA_018296065.1 Blastomyces percursus
TTTTTTTTTTTTTTTTTGGATATCCCAATTTTAAAATCCAGTGGGCCGCTCCTCCGGCCTAGAAAGATATATTAATGCCTGTCTATAGTTATGTAGAGACCATATAAACAAAGGGGCACAAGCTCATCTCATGCTGTGGCCTCACCTTTCGCTCCGCAAGCGGGTGACACCATTAGGCCCCGGAAACGCAGGCATCATCTTGGCGTTGCTGCGTTTAAAGACCGTGTGATAGATCAAAACGACGGGCAACCTTAGGATCTAAATTGCGAAAACGGTTGGGATTGCTAGCGTCGCAACCCTAGAGATTGGCCATTTACTATAGGACAATGCCGTGCTACGGGTAGTCTCATATACCTAAAAATTTGCAGTCGCGCTTCGGCAGATCGTCGACGTCGCGAATGTGTCGTGGATGGGAGGAATCCAGCGCATTCTAGAACAACGCAGATGTCTTCAAAGGCGGGAAATGGACTTTTCCAGGTGATGAGGAACGCAACTAAATAAAGTAGAAATAAAAGTTGTCATTCGTAAGCCATACTTCCAGAAAGGAAGGTGTTAATAGGCGCACCAAAATACCTAATATATCAGTCACTAGCTGAAATGTACTCTCCCGCATCATGTTGAAAGGCTAAACATGATCAATCATAAAATAAATAACCTTGATCCTCAAAACTACTTGGTCAACAGGAACGTGAAAGAAGAGCCATCAAACACATAAATCAGCGTAAGAAGAGAAGTAAACAATGGAGAGCCAAAATGGATGTATAGAAATCGAAGTTGAAAAAACAATGTACATCGAGATTTGGAAGAAAATCAAAAAGAGAAAGGATTGAGGCATAAAACAAGGAAAGAAGAAAGGAAAACAATTGGGGAATAGAGAATAAAAACCAAAGAGAAGAAAATCATCGATGGGGAACATGAAAGAAATATAAAAGAGAAGGTAGCAAACGGATTATAAAACCACCCATCATAAATCCAAAATGAAGAAGTAAAAAGATTGGACATCTAGAGCAGGTAAAAGTGAGTATAAATTCCAAAGGGCAAACAGGAAGTCAAAAAAAAAAAAAAAAAAAAAGGACATAGCCGGAAAATCATAAAATAAGAGATGATATCCGGCACGGTATCATTCCTTTAACCCCTGATTTTCTAGTAGCTCCACTACGATCTGACTGCGTTCGTGCTCAGGATGTTGCATACAAATCTTCACAGTCCGACCCGCTGTTGAAAGTGCTGTCGAGAGGCCTAGACCATTCTGTCCACTCAGTGGATTTGCCGCGGCCGCCTCGTTAAAATTGGCTGGCGAAGGGTTACCAAAGCCGCTGGACCCGTTCCCAGCATCGTCAAGGAGTGTTACATTACGACCGGCAATGACTTGTCTAAGTCTCCCATTCACAGCGTTGCGCACTTCGACAAAATCTTCATTGACAAGTATGAGGAATTTTCCGTAAAGACATGCGGATACGGCGCGCCCGAGGAATTGCATAATTACTGCACGGTTAACGTCTCCATGTTTGTCGACGTAGACGGCGCAGTCAACGAAGACCACAAGGAAGTCTCTGTCACTGAGGCGAAACATGCCCAAAGGTCGGAGATTGCTAATTCGGTTGCCGATTTGGTTGAGGGCCGGCTGGTGTTCTGGTAAGCTGGCGCGAAGGTTTGGAACAGACCAAGGCTGCTTCTTGTCCAGAGTGAGTACCTCAACGCCACGGGACGTCGAAATGGCAAGAGAAGAATGGAAAAGATTGATACTGTAGCTGTCCGCAGGGATGTAGAACTCGTCATAGTCGCGGAAAAATTCGGTATGGCTACGGCGCGTAGGCATGAATCGCGGGCGTGACGAGGAGGATTTCTGTAGAATGGGTTCCAGAGCCTACACAAGAAAGTTTCAGTCATTAGCGAACAAACTACTCATACAGATAGATACCTCTGCTATGAGACAAGCTGGATGAATAATACCTTGAAAGTGGAAGTGATTCCATCACGCTTCTTGTAAATCACAAGAGCCCTATCCTTCATCCGGCCAGCAACAAAAAATCCGACTTCTCGGTTACCAGACAACTTTTGAGGCGCACGTCTTTGAGAGTCGCTTTGCGTAGGAACCCCACTTGGTGGACAAACCACGTCGAGGTGGTGAGCGATTAGAGACTTGTCCGCAATAAGTAGGAACAAATTGAACTCTTCGAAAACGGCAATCTGCGTTACTCGAGTCGTGGGGATGGCCTTGAATGGAGAATGTTAACTAACGCCGCGAAAACAATGAAGTCTAGTCAGACATTGGGGGCATATTTTACTCACCTTAGTCCAACCTCTAGGGTTGTTGTACTCAGAGATGTACACGCCGTAATCCGTTCCCACTGCACACATCAATCGCCCATGTGGTTGCTGAAAGACGGTGGCGCAGTTGACAGAAGCTCTGCAGACTGGCAATGGCCGCGACAGACTTCCTTCATACCTTGCTTCGACTTCACGTATGGCTCGATCCAATGGTGTGCCTGTAATTAAGGCGGTCTTAGGCGCAACTGCATGCTCTGGATAAGCAAACGCTGAGTCTGAAAGCACACGAAGCTTGAAAGGCTCTGCATTCTGAGCATGTAGAGATTTGGCATGTTTTATTTTGGCCTCGATAATCTTTTCACACCATTCTTGTCGATTTTGTGCTGTGGGTGCGTAGAGCGTGTACACGTCTGGCTGACCAAGATGTTTGATTCTAAATGGGTATAAAATCTTGTCATCCCTAGGGTTTTCAAGCACTGCAACTGGAACAAGTGTTTTATTGGACGCGGATGAATTGGTAGAGGTGGTGGAAGAGTTCGTAGAAACGTGGGATAGATTCCCAGGTGTAGGGCTACCCCGATCTCCCGGTGTGGCTAGTCTACCAGCGGGTGCTGAAACCGCTGTTATTCCCCTGACCGAAGATTTCATAACAGGGTCATCATTGGTGCTCTCAAGCATTAGAAGGTCCATTGGTATCGGAAACTTGGAGACGTCGTAGATCTCCTTCCGTGCCGCATCACGAGTGAAGACGATTTTCGCAAGAATTAGATATCGATCGAACAAGATAGCACGTATATCAACCCAATTAAACCGTTTTGTGCGTGGACGCTGTAGATCTCCTTGGAAGATGATCTCTAAATGCTCAAGATTAAGTTCGAATTCCTGTTTTACTTCAGGCCTAAACTGAAGTTTCGACCCTAACTCCTTCAGACTCACGGTCTTTGCCATATCTCCCACTTTGGTATCGCATTCTGCAGCAACAGTCTTTATTTCCTCTATGGCTTGCATTAAATTGGATTTTTCTTCAGAGTTTTTGTCCATGCTCTTTAATACGGTGTTTAACAATAGCACATATCGTTGAATCCGTGTAATCGGAGCCTTCAAATACGTATCCCAACTCAATCGGTTGGACAACTTGTTGTCTCGGGCTTGGTTCAAAAATTGCCTAAAAATCAAGTTTGCTTCAGCCTCTCTCCGGACGAGGTAATTTGCATTCGGGAAGGTCGCTGCGTAATCAATATAAGCAGCTTTAGCTCGTCGAATCCATTCACGGAAAATGTCACTGAACCCAACAATAAATGGACCTTGCTCCTTTTGCCGATATTTCAATTGCGCAAGTAAATGGTCTTCATTGACCTTTTTGACGGCATCGACTTTTCCAAAGACCTCGTCTAAGAACTTGTTGAGGCGTTTTGGGTTAATCACCGGTGGATCAAATTCTGTAAGTTGATCACGATACAAAGTTCGTAAGACGTCCAACTGTCCAATGTAGGAATCTTCGGTTGTGACAATCTCGTGAAGGATGTTCTGCCGATCGATCTCCTTCTTGGAATGAGTATCAAATACTTCCTTGCCCACCTTGTAAAATGTAGCCCAGTCTTCAGCTTTTTTCTCCGGCTCCATAGCCTGTGCTTGAAGATTGACCTTCTTCAAGGTTCGCATACAGTGATGCGAATAGCAGCGACCAACATATTCGCCTTCTTGCAAGTGTAGACGGGACGAGTAGCAGCCTTGGCCGCTAATCTGCCAAAATACTCCCGATAGTGTTCCAGGACCAAATTTAACCCATTCTTCATCTTTAATTAGCACGCCTTCGTTCAACATATTTTTTACTACCCTGTCACCCAGAACTTCTGCATCAATGGTGTTCATTGTCGGAACTTTATGGGTAAATAAGGCGACAATGGCATCAATCACGGTCTGTTTCCTTAAATCGGTCTCATCTTCGCTCAATTCCTTTATCCACGCGACTATGGCGCTAAGTGCCCACGGTTCAGTGCATTTTCGGAATTGTTCCGTAGACAATTTCGTGGGGTTAAATTTATTCCGTCTTCCAGAAGGGATGGTGGGCAGATCCAGTGTGACAGGTGTCGAAGTTGGCGTTTCATAAGTGCCTTGCCTGAATTTAATCCGGTCTGCATCCGTTTTCGACCTAATAATAGGATCAGCGCGAGGGCTATTCGTATGAGTCGAAAGAGATGTCGATCGTGGAACCGCCGATGGGGGTGAAACAAACTCATCTGGAGTGGATGTGTAGGGAGATTGCGAATAGGCACTGCTATATGGTTGCGGAATGGGATCGCGGCTCCGATAGGTACCAGCAGGCATGAGGTGTGGGATAAGATTGCTCGCTACAGGAACAGGGGCGGGAGGCAGAGGTCGGGAAGACATTCCTGGGTGGAAAAATAAATCCTGGGGTTCGCCCTCATCCGTAGTATCGCTGAACGATAGCGGCCTCGTGGTTGATCGGTTCATGGAGCCTTCGTCGCCATGGTCAAAGCTCATCCTCCTGTTCTCCATGGTGGTTTCTGACAGGCCTCCAGTAGAGGTACCATCCACTCGTGCCGGGGTGCTATGGGATGGGAACGGGTGAATGGAGTCTTGGTCAATGCTGGGGTAATCATAACTATCTGAATGTGTTCCTCGGTCGTCAGTGGACCTATCTGAGCTTCGTAATGAGCCAGAAGTAGTGACCATCTGGTCAGTACCTGAGCTAATGCTCGGGTTATCGCCATAGTGCAGATGAGCATCGTACCCTCCCCCATACAGTCCCATATCATGATGAGCGTAATCACTATCGCTACTTGATTCTTTTTGGGTTGTAGAGGCTGGAATAGCAGGGGGCGGACCAGTGGGAGGGCCGAAGCCGCTCATGACCGATGAATTTGTGGTTTGTCGAGCATTGAATAGCGCGTCCTCTTCTTCTGCCATTTTTAGGGCTGCCAGGCCGGCAGCAGCCTCGGCGTCTTCATCGTCACTATGGGCATCATAGTTAATATTGAACCCGGGACCTGCATTAGTGATGTGTCCATGCCCGTTCGTGTGTGAGTAGTATGTATCTGGAGATGCACGAACGTGTGAAGCGGAGAGTGGTTGCTGGTTTTCTGTAACTGGGCCTCCATCTTGCTTCACGGGATCGTCATAATTTGGCTCAAACCCCTCCCGGCCATCTGCTCTGGATAGCACAGCTTGCTGAGCCTCTGGCGGCGGTCCGGGTAATGGCCTCGACTGTGGATGTCGATTGAGTGTGTCGGTTCTCCTGGGTGAAGTTTGGTGAGACTGGTGAAGAGGAGGGGTCGGAACCGCGTTGCTTGTTTGATGACCTATAGGTGATCTCTCATCAAAAGAGGCATATGAAGATGGGTGAGGGGACGATTCATGCGGGATTGAGCCATGTGGGGGCGGGTTACGAGACGATGAGGGAGGGCGAGAGTTCTGAGAATAATGTCTCCCCGGAAGGGCTGAGGCATATCCATCCACACCGTATGTCTCCACGTTAAAAATAGCCTGGGACGATGTAGGTGCAGCGGTGTATGATGACTGTGAGGTGATGCGGGATACGGACGTGGTTGACTGGGTGACATTGGGAGAATAGCCGTACGTTGGACGTGGGGAGGAATCCACGTATTGCGGCGTTGAATATGTATTATATGTGTTTTCGTTCGCTCGTGTAGGAGGCGGGGGCGGTACTTGTGGATGCTGAATCGTAGGGTGAGAAAACTGGTATTGGGGCTGCGGAGAGAAGCCATGCGACTGGCCGGGCGTGGAAGCTTGCCATGAGGGAGTGGGAGAGGCATGATAAGTGGCTGAGAGCGGTGTCTGATATGCTGCGGGATTATAATGTTGGTAGGCCTGGCTATTATATGCCGTACTCATAGTGCTCGTGGAGGTACCTGTAGCAGCGAACGCCTGTGGATTATATCCCGGTTGAGAATGAGCTGGCGGCGTGGGATATGCAAACTGTACGGGGTTATAGGGAGGTTGGGCAGCAGCAGTCGAGGCAGGGGGTTGATATTGATGTTGATACCCTGACAAAGCAGACGACCCTTGCGATGAAGCATGGCTGACCACGGAATGCCGTGAACTTCCCACAGAGAACTGCGAATTCCCTGATCCCAGATTATTCGTCGCATTACTGTTCACACCTCCGCTTGAATAAGCCGCATATCCACCACCATGACCTGCTTGTCCTGGATAGCCAGCGGTGGCACCCGTGCGTTGACGGCCATCATCGAAGTAGTTCCGATCATCGCCAGCGTCGAAGCTTGTGTTCCGTCGCAATTGGTTTGCAGTCTGCTGGCCGGCTAGTGGAGGCGTTTGTACATATTGTGCAGGGCACTGAAGTGGCGGCGACTGTGGATGTTGCTGTTGTTGTTGCTGTTGAAGGTGATGGTGATGTTGCGGCGAAGGAGTCGCTGGGAGGCCATGGTAATGTTGTTGCTGGCCGTTCTGTTGGTATGCCATTTTTGGGAAGTAAAGCGAGATTATCCTACAATCCCACCCGCAAGGTGCCTAAGATCTGGGCCAGAAGCAACTTTTGATAAAATGAGGGGCCTGTCTAAACGGAGAGATTGGATCCGCGAACATGTGGGATGTTAAGGCTAGTTGAATGAGGAAAAGGGAAACGGACTCTGGAAATCTCGTCGGTCAGTGTACCCGAACCAGCGACAAATTATAGCGTGATAGTCATTAGCAGAGGTTGGACAGAGAATGGCTTGGAAAGAGCAGCGACAGCAGCCGCCAAACGAGGGATGTGTAGGGTACAGGAGGCGGAGTCGAGGAGGTGAGGTTGTGAAGTCGAGGTGGACACTGGACAAGACGTGCAAGGCGTCCTTCTAGGGGGATTTAAGTCAGCAAGTAATGTGCGGGCGGCGCAAGGACCTCGCCAGCAGAGCCTCACTGGACAACATGACACTCCACTCACGAAGAGAGCATGTACAGTATACAGGTATGGAGAGCAGACCCCATCCAGATAACCGGCAAAGCATAGAGAATTTGGACAGTTATTTACCTGTCCTCGGTTCGAAGGTCTATTGTGAAAATGATGTGATTCATTCGAGTTTAATTGGCGTTGAGGTGCTCTCATCCCAGGCCCGGTATACTGAATTCCAGCCTTACAGGAGGCCAGTGTACGTTGTAGGGTGCGTGGACTCCGGATCTGACAGAAACGACGTCCAGCAAGGGGAGGAAAAACAACATCCCGCGCACAATGCTTGCCGACCTGTATCTTTCATGGGTAGTTATTTTATTGTGAAAGATCGATTAAAGAATCATCCACGACAGCCCCCTTTCTTCTCCTGAATCGGGCGTCTGGACTGTCATTGGGCCGTTGCGTTGGACAGTCACATAAACAGTCCCTCCGTATCTGAGGGAAGGGACAAGCCCAAAAATCTCTCTACCAGGAGCTATTAACGATACCACTACGTTTTGTGAATGCAGGACTAAATATAGAGGGCCGGGCTGTTGCAGTATTTTCCACATGAAAGTACATACATAGTGGACGAATCTATCAATCACCCTCGAGCTGACAGCGTGAGAATGCACTTGCGGAGGAAATAGTTATTGAACTAGGTTAAAACCAACCATGGGTGGTAGGATGGTTACCGCGAAAATCAACCGTTCATCTCCACGGACGCCTGGGGGAACAGGACTGCGTAGGACTGGGATTTTTTCGGCTGGCTTTCAGCTAGAACAAGGCACCTTCCAAGAATTTATTAGAAACACTCCGTAAGAATAGATCAACATAATAACCATAATTGCTTCTCAATAATGCACATGTAACGCCCACGTTGTAGGTTCTATATTTTCAGTTTACGTTTGTCCTCCACACACGCGGGTGTCCCTTGGGCTTAATGATGATGAATTAACGCTCGAAAACTCAAAAAGTTGGTCTAACTAACTATATAAACTTCAATTGGGGATATAACTCAGCTTAATGCATGCAGACTCATAAAAACCAACTAAAACACTATAACTCATCCAATTCGATATCCAGTTATCCAGAAAAAATATTGCTGCAAAAATGACGGGGTAAACTTGCGCGGAGAGCGTTCCGGCTCGGCCTGTCCGTTTGTTCGCATGCCCCAAAGAATGAGCGAGGAGCTCCTTGTGACAAGAAGGTTCTTATAAACTAGTGCGGAGAAATATTCATCACAAATAACTGGATATAAAAACAGGGTTGATATCTAAACCAAAACAAACTAAGGGAAGGGGGAGCGACCAGCTAATAGCATTTCATCATAAGGACAAATATAATCTAAAAAGGAGAACGAGAGACTCTTCCTTCTGCCCGCAATATCACCAGTAATGGCTTTAGCACCTATTATAATGGAGGTTCTAGAGAAAATGTTTAACGGCATCGCCACTTCCACTTACATCCTCCTCCCCAGCCCTAGCATCTCAGTCCTTTAAACTGGCAACCTCAGCCTCTTCCAACAGATCGCGATCCGCATCACGCGCAGATGATCTTCCATCAACAGGCACTGTCGGGCCGTGTCCGCCTCTACTATCATCATATATCCCATCGTCGTCTTCATCGTCGTCATCCTCCGGCCGCCCCGCATGTGTACTTTCCTCCAACTCTCGCTGCGCTTCATCCATTTTCTTGCGTACTTCAGCCGCCATGCGCATCCCGTCAGACACTATATTGTCTAGGACTCCACGAAGGCCCTTGTGACCCGGTGGAACTATGCCGCCAGAGGCTCCAGCGGCGGTAGCACCGGCACCTAATGCTGTGCTAGCGCCAGGGCGTCCTACGCCGAGGTTGGTGAAAGTGGTGAGGTTAGAGGAGAGCGAAGTGCTGCGGAGGGAGGCGACGTCAGGAGTGTCGGAGAGGCGGAAGGATTGGGGGAAAAATGTCTCGAAGAATTGCTCTAGAAGTTCGTCGGCGAGTATTACCATGCGGAAAGTTGGGATCGTGATGTGTAGTGGGTGGGCAGGGTCAAGAGCGAGGTTAGCGGATTCAGATGATTGTTTGTGGTTTGTGGCTGTACCGGTTTGCCAATGGGTGGTAGATTTTGGTGAGGATGGGAGGTAATCAGAATGTGCATTTTCTTTATTCTTGTCGACGGGTTCAGTTTCCACGTCCATAAAGCCTCCATCATCGTCGTCATCTCCTATGGCAAATGCATCCAGCTTGTTCTCAACCTCACTTGTTGCCTTCTCCTGGTTTTTTGGATGACTTGGATCCGCATATTCAAAACACCGTCGTATAAAATCGCTAACGCTTCCCAAGAACATCTCTTCAACACTTAAGGCTGTGTTAACACCAAGTCCCTTTTCAGCAGACATGGGGTTGTCAGATTCTGCCGCATCACTGGAAACCAAAGCGCCATCAAATCCTCTCCTCGAAAGGAAGAGCAACGCTTCTGACATCCTAAGGATGCCTTCCCTATCAACCTGGCCCGTCCCGCTGTCGTCATAAAGCTCGAAAAAATAGTTGATTGTGTTCATGATATCCCTGGTGCCTTTGATACGAACCAACCCGTTCACGACATTCTGAAGGCTCAGACCCTGAACATTATCGACATCCCAGCTGCGGAATAGCCGCCTCATGAACTCGTGATCGGCGGCCTGTATGGCATCTCTAGCATCCCAGGATTTGTTCCGTCCTCTGAGACTTGAATTAGAATATGCGCCTTTCTCAGTGGAGGAAATACTTCCGGAGGTTGGGGAGTCAGTAGCCGCCCATTTGGCAGTGACGGCTAAGAATTCTCGAAAGCAGTCGTAATCCATAAGCGTAGGGCTGGGACCAAGACCGACTCTTGCTATTTCAGCATCAGGGTTTGACATCAAGATTGAATTACGGCGGCGAACTGTGATGCTCTCCTTCTCCTTTCGTCTTTTTTCTTCTTCTGCTTTCCGTGCTCTTTCCTGATGGTCATATAATCTTTCATAAAAGCGATCGTAAATTGCTCCCAGATCATCCACGGTTAGGCGCTTGCTCTCTGGGCCCAGGTTCCGGATCGATGTCCGCTTGGCGAAACTCTCGATACTTTGTAATACCGCATCTTTGTGTTTATCTCTCTCCTCTGTAACCGTGCTATGGGTTATTGCAGAAAATTCCTTGAAAGCAACGACCATCAACTCTTGGAATCGTGTAATCGCCCGCAGTTTAAGATTTTCCGAGTGAGGATGGGCTGATTCATCGAGTCTCGAAAAATAAGACTTCAAAACCGAAATGAACGTTCCATCATCGGTTACGTCAAGAAGCTCTTCGCCGTTGATCCGCAAGATGGCCAGCCCGATTTGAAACAATACTTTCGGCCCTTCCAAGAAAAACACGTCTAAAACACGAAATGCAAATACGAGAGGCATGGAGTTGATATATAGTGACAAAAACCAAGGGAGAGACACGACAGAGAGCTGAACATCTGATCGAACCAGATGTTCCCAGAGAACAGGCATTGTCTTTTCTACAAGCGATTCGAAAACTTTCTGGTCCAGCAGAGTCCCGTACATCGTTGTAGAATAGTAGCCAGGTAGAAGGCGCTGACATAGTACCGATAACAAGAAGAAAGCTTGCGTTTCAGACATATATCTGTACACAAGTTAACTTGCTTTTTTCACTTAGATCCAAACGCATCAGAGGGTGAAACTTACATTAATAACGCCGCCACGACAATATTCATGGCTTGACAATATCCAATTTCTTCATTTATCCAACTGTAAGCGGTTAAGACTCTCCGTAACCGGCCAATTCCTTCTTCGCTTTGAAATCCTGGATATTCAGGAAGACTACGGTTCAAGTCCTTTTCGATTTCGTCTATAGCGAGGGAGTCGCGACCAGAAAATTTTGACAGTGTTTCTGTATATAACCTTGGAGATCGGATGCGCGCATAAAATGAACCGGACGTCAACTCCCATATCTCTCCTCGGAGACGATTGGGAAGGCCAACGCGTATTAATTTGTGGAAGGTTGGTTGACGAATTAGGGTTGCGTTACGACCGTTTTCTACTTGAGATCAATAACCATCCAAGTAAAAAACGTATGCAAGATACATTCGACATACCTCTAAAATACTCTCCCCATAGCCTCATTTTGCTCCGATCTCTTAGTTTCCGAGCATCTCCGGGATACCTGAACACCAGTCCCAGACCTGTGTCAGGGGGTTCCCTTGGCTGTTCGTTCTGGTCAGGAGCGGCACTCGACTTAGTCGCTCGCCCACTGAGCAAGTACTCTGAATGACACTCTGCAACAACCATCCGTAAATTATCCACATCTTTCATTCCTTCTCTCAAGCCCTTTTTTAACCCATCGCAGAACCGTTCACACGCGTGTCTACTCCCTATCAAATGCACCGTGAACCGTTGTGGCGTCACCGACGTGTCCTTCGCGTTATTCTTTACCAGCGCTCCATTCCACGTCGTCAATGCCAGTGAAAATACATGGCCAAGACTGTTCAAACGCTCCACCCTCCGGATTGCGCATAAAGGTAATGTAAACCCATTTCCGGAAGGCCCCGTCCCGTGTGTTTGGCCCGTGAACGCTGAAGAGGCCCCAAAACTAGCAGATGACAAAAAACTAGTATGCTGAGTCGAAAAGCACAAGAACCGCTCACTCAGATGTAGATTTCCTTCGTATCGATTTCCTGGTCGCTCTGCATCCTTAGTGCCCTGGGTAGGGCGGGAGGGTGTTGTAAAAGGGATGGGTAAGACGAGCTCAGCGCCTATTTCTTGAAGCGGATTCTGGGAGTCCGGAAGACAGAATTGCTGGCGGAAGAGAGATGCCTTGGAAGGATTTCGGTCAGAAGAGGAAGTAGGGAGCAGAAAATTGGACGGGTCAATGAAGGCCTGAGCCTTTTGCACGAGCGAAGAAAGTTGGAACATGACTGAAAAATCGATTTTCAAGAATGGTATGGTCCCTCACACCCAACAGGTTCGTAAATTTTGGGTAGGTATTTTCGTTGTACGGCTCGATGGGCCGTTTATAGGGTATTCTGGGGAACGGAACCGTCGAGTTGCCAATAGCGGGCAGCCTCACTTGAGTTGGGGGTTCGTCAGGGGTCAAAGAGGGCAACGTTTGCTCCTGGAAGTCATGATAGATAGCACAGATCCGTTCTCCAGTTCCCAGCCGCGGTAGGAGATCTAAAGATCACCAGCTTGGTCGTCCTTTGACAATGACGACGACTAGTCTGGGGTCAATGATGTGTAGAACGCAGCTGGTGACCGAATTCCATTGTTCGGGCCATCGCGCTCAAGTGGAGAGTCTAGATCAACATGCGGCTCAAGCAAGGTGGAGTCGGCACATTGTTATTCCTTTCCGGTAGCAGGACTGTGATTACCTTTAACGTAATCAACCAATAACGCTCGCCATTTCACCACTACATGTACTATGATGGAATCATATCAATGATATCTCAACAACGCAATTAGATTTTAAGATAAAATATTGTATGATGAAAATACATAGAATTACACATAATATAGCTAATCTTGTAGATGTCTTGGTTGGCTTAATAACTCGCCCGGAACGCGAAATCTTGGGTGGAGGCAGATTCAACGAGCAGGCAGCCATCAAATTGGTAGAGATTGTAATATCATCATATCCCTCCGGCGGCGGATCCGTGGGCACCCTGGCAGGGCTCTGAAAACGCGATTTAG
Organism: Blastomyces percursus; assembly: GCA_018296065.1. Classification (NCBI taxonomy): domain Eukaryota; kingdom Fungi; phylum Ascomycota; class Eurotiomycetes; order Onygenales; family Ajellomycetaceae; genus Blastomyces; species Blastomyces percursus. Next base: position 13,112 of record JAFEJD010000985.1, read on the forward strand.
CCACTCTTTGCGAAATCGAGGGTCTACTTTCCCGATTAGGAAGGTGATTTTTGGATTCTTCAATCTTATTCTTATCCAACCGCGATTGTAACCGTGCTGCAGCTCGTTCTTCCTTTTCTTTTTGCTCTTGGGCCTTCCTTGCATCCCTAAGCTCCTTTTCAACCTGCCGTTGAGCGGCTCTAGCAGCCTTATCCATCTCCCTTTGCTCCTTTGCTGTCTGACGGGC
>JAFEJD010000986.1:1891-15703 GCA_018296065.1 Blastomyces percursus
GAGACACCACAACCTCTCAACCGACTATACTACAATACTTGTGGAGGTTTTTCCTTTTTCCCTGCGGGGTTTTTTAAGGTCTTTGCCTACACACTAGCAGATACTATGGACTTGGAGGAGTGATTACTCCAGGGAACTGCACCATCGCGGGTTTAGGGACCTGGGACATGGTTTTTCTGTATNNCTCAGGGCTCTGCTCTTCTGCACCTACAATTAGAACCTCTAGGGAGGTTAATCTGTACTATAATACACGAGGGCTTCGGCCGACTAGACTCCGTCAGGCGCTGGCGCGCCTAGGGAGGTTTTGTGTTGGGATGAGTCTGCTTAGTCAGCCGCTTACGGCCTCCAGGCGATAGAGATTCATCTGGCGTGAACCAGCTCTTTTGTCGGGCGCTAGTCCGTACTAGGAAGCCTAGGGCTCCAACCTTGGAACGTATTCTTATGTAATTGATAATCTTATCTCCACGTGATATGTATAGAAATTTGCCTTTTTTGGCCGATCTTCAACTTCCTCACGATGAATCACACCCAGCAATATATCCGATATCTAGCAAACACCCTCATATATTGTTGTGTTTGGGGGCTGTTACACGTATGACATTGGTTCCCATTTATGTCTTCTAACAATGCCATGTTAAAAAGGTCTTTTCAACTAATCATGGGGTCAATCACAAAATCACCTCCTCTGTCCCCCCGCTTGGCCGGCGCAAATGTACTCACCACCCCCCGCATCCCCATCCCCAAAAATGGCGTAGACTATCGCGGTAAAATAGTACTGGCCCCCATGGTCCGCTCAGGGGAGCTGCCCTCCCGCCTCCTTGCCCTGAAATACGGCGCAGATCTCGTCTGGGGCCCTGAAACCATCGACAGAGCCTTAATCGGCTGCACCCGTCGCATAAACCCGCGCAACTCCATGGTCGAGTTCACCCGCCTCCCCTCCAACGGCGGGCGCCAAAATACCCAAGCCGCCAAAGAATCCATAATCTACCGCGTCGACCCACACCGCGAAAGCGGCAAACTGATCTTCCAAATCGGCACCGCCTCCCCAGACCTAGCCGTCCAGGCCGCCAAAATCATCGCCGCAGACGTCGCCGGCATAGACGTGAACGCCGGCTGTCCCAAACCTTTCAGCACCAGCGGCGGCATGGGAGCTGCCCTCCTCCAGACCCCAGACCTCCTCGTCTCCATCCTCACCGCCCTCGTCGAGCAGATCGGGAACCCGTATCAGATCGGCATCTCCGTCAAAATCCGCCTCCTGGCCGACCCAGAACGCACCCGCGACCTCGTCACGCGCCTTTGCGCCACGGGCATCACAGGCCTGACTGTCCACTGCCGCACGACACCCATGCGCCCGCGCGAGCGCGCCATCCGCGCCCAACTACCCATGATCGCCTCCATCTGCCGCGCCGCGGGCGTCGCAATTCTCATGAACGGCGACGTCGAGTCACGCGACCACGGCCTGGCGCTGATGTCCGAGTACGGCGTCGACGGCGCCATGATCGCGACCTCCGCGGAGGCGAACTCGTCCTGCTTCCGCAGCGGGGCGGAGGGCGGGCTCCTCCCCTGGCGCGACATCGTGTATTCCTACATGGACTTCTGCCTGCAGTGCGAGAATAAGTGGGGGAATACCAAGTATTTGCTCAACATGCTTATTCCTGGGAAGGAGCGGATGTTCAATGCGGCGAAGCAGTCCAAGTCGTATCAGGAGGGTTGTCGGGTGTTAGGGTTTGACGATTTGATTGCGCGGGCGAAGGAGGTTGATGAGATTATTGGGCGGACTCCGGTCGATGCTTATGCTGATGCTGATGCTGATGCTGATGAGCAGGAGCAGGGGCACGATGAATCGGTGAGTCTTCATAAGAGGAAGAAGAATAAAAAGAATAAGAGTAAGAATGTTAAAAGTCCCGCAGTGCAAAAGGCGATGTTGACGAATGAGAGTGCCAAGGCCGCGGGTATCAGTCCTGGTGATGGGAATGCTCATGCTCATCATTCGGGCGGCAGAATGGGTAAGGATAGAGGCGTTAAGAGAGCGACGGGCGGCACGCCGGTGGTGGACGGTGATGATGAGAATAATGTGACTCTTGGATCAGACTCTGCTCCTGTCTTGGTGGATATGCCTGCTGCTGTGCACCCACCTGCTGTGGAAAATACGCCTGTTATTACTCCCCTACATTGATATTCATGATCTCTCCCCTTTCCTTGGCGCTCCGCGTACCCATGCCTGTCGAAAATACCCGATCTGTCCATCCGGCCATTTAACCACGCTCGGTCCATCTTTGCTATTCAGCGTCTTATATCATATGTTGCATAATACTGGCGTTGCGTCGGGGGATTTTTACTTTCGCGTTGTTCATTTTCATCTATTTTGGCTACGTCTAGATTTCAACTTTTTCCGCCCTCTTGATTTTTCAAGAGTACATATATACCCTACAGCGCAAGGGGAAAAAAAAATAAACGTATTCAATTTCACACATTATTTTCTGCTCATTCATATTTGTTAAAATATATGTATATACATCCCTTATATTTCCACCCTATTAAACTTTCATGTTTTCTTTCACATATGTACCCTCCAAAACGAGAAGTAGCGTGTCAATCAATCCACACATGAGACATGGCTGCACGCTCGACTCAGAACACCTCTATACAGGAAGAAGGCACATAGAACAGAAAGAAATTGAAAAGGAAAAAGGAATTACCTATTAAATTTAATAGGTACACCTTCTGCCATGACCGTGGATATCATCACACTTGCCATTGAACGGCTTCACGCGTCCATTGCTTAGCGCGCGGGCCTGATTCTCCTGCTTGGGCGGCGGGTCCTTGGGGGGTAGGTTCTTAGTGCTGCGCGCATAGGTCGCAAGCGCGTACGCCGCGCCCTTGGTATTCATCATCCACGCCTTCATATTCACGTTGCTGGCATCGTCGCCTACGCCGTGGTAATTGGGATCATAGGCGATGCCGGCGGTGCCGCCGAACATCTTGGCCTGTTCCTCCGTCTTGATGCCCTCGGCGCCCGTGAAGATGCCGCCCGCGGGAATGCCGACGGAGATGAAGGCGTCGTAGTCGGAGCGCCCGTCGAACTCGCTAGGGATGTGTGCCGTGTTGCGGTCCTCGTAGTATTTCTGGAAGAGTTTCTCGATCTCGGCGCTGCCGGAGGGGCCGGTGAAGTTGAAGGTTGAACCGTCGCCGTCGTAGATCATGTAGGCGTAGTTGGGGGAGGCGGTCATGTCGAAGTTGAGGTACAGGCGGATTTTGTCGCGCTCTTCGGGGCTGAGGTTGTCGACATAGTATTGCGAGCCGAGGAGGCCGTATTCTTCTGCAGTCCAGAAGAGGAAGCGGACGGCGTTGGGGACCTTGAATCGTGCGAGGGCCTTGGCGATGACGAGGTTGCCGATGATGCCGGAGCCATCGTCGTTGATGCCGGGGCCTGAAAGGCAGAGCATTAGATATTGTTGCTTGGGGGTGGTGGAAGAGGGGGAATGTGCATGTACATACCAGCCTCAACGGAGTCAGAGTGTCCTCCAATCGCGATGATGTTGTTTTTATCACCACCCTTCGAGGTTGCAATGACGTTATATCTATAGTGAAATAATCCCGTATTACATTCAACAGCCCATAATTTTGCCCTAGTTTCATCTGGGGAGCCTACTTACGTCGTGCGGTTCTCAAACTGTGAGTTAGCAAACAGTTCACCAGTCAAAGTCTCGGATCCCAAGCGCGCGGCGAGGTCGTCTCCGATTTCCTTGGAAACACCGACGGTCGGGGGATAAGGGCCTGCTGGGTCAGAGGGAGCACCCAGAGTCCCTGAAAAGGAGCCCGGGATATTATTATAGATCAAGGCACCGACTGCTTTTGCTGAGCCGGCAAGAGCGGACTTGAGGCCAAACGAGCACTCGCCACGAAGGATCAGAGCGATTTTGCCATCCACTTCTGGGGGGAAATCTTCCTGCAAAATTGGTTTATGTTCAGCGCTTGCTTCCTTCTCCACTTCCTGACTTTCTCCTTATTTTCCCATTTTGGGTGCAGCTGGGTTGTCACCTACAGGAACACATCCGAGATTGTTCACAAGGACAAGCTCCGCCTTCGCGTCGCCTGACGGACTATATGTCATAGGGAGAACCTCCTTCTCCTCGCCATTGACTTTCAATGTGGCTTTGGACTTGCTCCACAAGTGAACTTGCTCCTGCTTGCTCACGTCATAGTAATGGGTCCGCTTAAGCTCCTTCACGAGGTAATCAACGGTAGCCTCATGGCCCTTGGTTCCGAAGACCCGGTTCCGCTCAGGGGAGGCGTACGCAAGATCTTCTAGTTTTTTGGCGCCCGCCTTCAGGTCCTTTTCGCGAATAAACCACATCAATTTTTCCTATTATAGGGGGCAAAAAAGCGGGTGATTAGCACTCGTGCGTCACTTCGCATGACAGCGGCTGATATATACATACAGGGGAAACCTGGCGGAATCTATTATACCAATCGCCTGGGAAAGGGAATTTTGGGAAATCTGGAAAATCTGGGAAACCCGGGAAACCTTGCGTCTCGACATCTGGTGTCTCAGCGGCAGCCAGATGTGCTCCAAGGGCAGCCCCGAGGGCAAGTAATTGGACCTTCATTTTGCAGGATGGGTCAGTAGTTTTAGCTACTGGGTAAACTGCGGCAGTATCTTAATGAAAGAGCGGGCAAGATAGGGGGTGCGCAAGGTGGCAAGCGGCGGAAATGGAAAGTCCCAAAACAACGGCCCTTTCTATACAACCGGAAGGCGAGAGGGCTCAGGGCCGGGGTGCAGCATCCTGAGCATTTATATAGTCGAATATATTTTCCCCGACAGCAGGCATGCGAGCGACGTCAGCCGCCGTCGGTAAGGAACAAAGTAGCGGAAACGTCTGTACAGGACTGTGAATCGTCCCTAATTTTGGGCTACGGGACAAAATGCCAATCCGCTCTGTCATCCGCTAATCATCCCTTAGTGCTGTTGGCCGTTTCTTCCAAGGATATGAGGGGATTCAATGCCGTGCTCATACCACCTACGTAAACGGGTATAGCCTCCAATCTTGCATCGATATTTCAGCTCTGGGTCCCTTGGCAGAAACCAATTTGCAGTTGTCTGATTTGTTAGATAGGCGTGCTATCTTTAAAGTTGGGCTGCTGGAGATAGTCTTGTTTTTTTGCGTAGTGTCGAGGAGATATTATTATGCTCGACGGTGATTCGAGGGAAAGTTCGAGGGAAAGTCACGCAACAAGCAACTTTTCTCTCCGCATTTACGACAGTGTGACCCTTGCCGATTAAAATCGGTGCCAAGTTGGAAAATAGACCATCCCACCGGGGCACGAATGATGTCAGGCCAGGTACTCAGCAGCTAACAACAAAGTCCGATATTCAGCGCGCTCCCGGTAGTTAGTCTCTTTTCGGATTAGTTGACGTTTGCTCCGTCTGCAGGGCAAGACGCAATAATTGTTGGAGGCTTCATAGCAAGTCCAATCCTCAAATTCCAGTTGGGGATTTGTAAGATCTGAACAGTATGTTGTCTGAGTACCCGAAGGCCAATCGTGTCACTGTCCACTGTCCCCCAACATGGCAGCATGAGGCGCATCCCACCACATGCTGGATGGAACAAGGAACAAGCTTTGAAAAGAAAGCTCAAAATTCGCTTTGATCCTGCCAAGCCACAACGTTCCATCGACGAATCCCGCAGGGGCAAGCAAGCACTCAGCATTTGGAACTTTCTAGGGGGAACTTTTGCAAGTCTTCAACCGTAAGACGATCGGCAGCGCCTTGTGGGGCCTGAGGTTGGGAGAATGGCAGCGAAGCTGACAGGGGAAAAGCCTTTAAAGGAGGAATGAAACAAGCCACATGAAAGAAAAGCAATTATGTTTGGCTTCCATGCGGCCTCTCGCGTGTGTGCGCGTGCGTGTGTGCTGTTCAGGGCTGTTTGTATGTAGATCGTTCGTTATGGCTCTTTGTGTTCTTTTTTATCAAGATCGCCATTCATATATAACTAACTAGCTTCGATAAGTCCTGCGTATCTGGTGGTGAAGGTATAGATACAGATAAAAAAGAATGGACAGTCCATACCATACAAGTTCAATGGCCTAGGAATCAACGAGCCCTGGGCGAAGAACATAGCGTGTTCCAACTTCCAAGAGCGGGGATTGTTTGCAATCCCCATCCCTATCCTTACCCACCGCTCTCCTCTCTTGATACGCACACATTTCTGATAATAATGCCGTGTTAAACCGGGAAACACACCTCGGCGCGGAAGCTGAGGCCAGGACGAAGCCCTGCTAGTAACCAGCCAGCCGTGGTGCAACTCAACGGGTCGGATACAGAGTTAGACTCTTCCCTTTCCGGGATAGCACAGTGACAACCTCTCACAATGGTAATCCGTAATTGTGATAGACACGGCGGACGACTACCGCAATCCCGCGCAATCAATCCATGAGGGTTTTGGCGTCACGGTTTCCAACGCAGCCCAATGGGGTGGTGGCACGCCGTTCAGGGACAGAGGCAAAAAGGACAAACCTGGGCGAGTCAGAAGCGGACGGATAAACGAGCCACCTGCATCCCTCTCTTATTCTCCGCTTTAGGTGCTCGAATTCAAGTATGTAACGATATAGATGGCGGAGTGCCCAAAAAAAACGCAACAAGGGAACTAACTGGCTGCCGGGCGGATTTCTTCGGTGTGGGGTTAGTCTGCTTTCTTCAGCGAGTTGAACTGTCCCTGGCTAGTTCGGCTAACATAGCATATCATATACGACGGGTGGCGGAAATCTAAATGAATACCTGGCTAGCTAGTCGCCCATGTGATTGTTGATGAGAGCAAACAAATTATCCCCAAGGTGAGTGGAATAGAGCATCAAACGTTGCCAGGCGAACAGAGACCTCGCAACGACCTCGGGAACCCTCAGAAATGCGGAGATATTACCGTATCGTATTGGTCCCTTGTCTCTCGTGCAAGCTCCCACTAGAAACTATACTAGAGCATACATCCGTACGGTGTTGCATCTCCATACTCTCTCCACCCTTGACAGCGGCGGCATAAAAGAGGGCTTATTATTTGGCGGCAGTTCTAGAACATCGAAGCGCGGAAAGGAAGCGGGAAAGAGTAGCAGCAAAACATAAATATGGAGGGCATCGATCTAACTTACTTCTTCGTTAGTTTGAATATGTCAACCTCGAAGGATTTTCCATACTCCACAGGCTCTCTCGGCTGTGGAGTGCGTGCGGGGAGAAGAAATTGGCCAGGTTATACAATAATAATAATATACCCTCCCCCGCAGTCCAATATGCAGGAAACAGAACATTCATACATAGCACACCGGGAATATACGCTGCAAGAGATCATTCCAGAGCGGAGCCGGCGGATCGGGATCCTGCATAGAGCAATAGGACTACAACTACTTCGCATTGCAAGCGAGGCAAGAGAAGAGTTGATTATGGGGTATAGGCTTTTTTGTCTAGATTTCCCCCTCTATGCAGCATTGGAGCCGTAAATTACGGTAGGATAATGTCCGTAGGGTGATAGTAGTTGGTTTAGGAGAGGGCAAAAAGAGAGGGAGCATATCTGCAATATCATACCCGTACCAATCATATTTTGACAAGACACGGAAATAAAATAGCAAAAACAGATCTAATCCTACACAAACCCGCTAAGTAGATAAAAATGTAATAATATAGGAAAAAAGAGCGAAGAAAAAAAAAAAAAAAGGAAGAAAAGAAAAAGAAATTTATCTATCGACAAAGTGTTTCTCGCGTACACTTCAACTTCAATTCTCAATGATATTCCCCAAAATCCAACACAAAGTAGAGTAATGGTGAAGACATCCGGGCGGGGACACCAGCAAAGGTTTCACCCCTTCCAGCAGATGGGGTTATTGTAGCGGATCTTCAACAAGAAATCTCATCTCATCTACTCTTTCCCTTCTTCTCATTACAGCGCTTCTCGTATCTAGAAACATGGGTATACTCCCAAATTTTGCGAAAGTCCTAACAGGTCTACGGCAACATCCCAGCCCCAGGAATAACGTTTACCGAATCGGGGCTGCAAGTAAGTGGCAAGCCCAGAGGAGTTGGGGGCGGATTGATTAATAGTAGGTCTAGCATAGCTCTAAGCGGGGTGCGCGGGCGCGAACGATGAAACGCTTGTCTAATTTCGTGGAGTTTTCGTAAGGGGCTTGAGGGCGACGTAATGGCGTGCGGATGAGGAGGAAAAAAAGGAAACCTTTCTGTGAAGAACTCAGAGAGTAGGTTAGAGAGGAAAAGACGATTTGAAGGTCTTTGTGAGTTCAGCTTTGGTTCATTCGGCAATGCCATGCATATGGCTCCCGACGGAGTGTGGTAACCTGACCAAATATGGAAAGAAGACGGAAAACCGGCCCTTGCGTGCAGCTGAGCGCATCGCATGGCAGGCGAATGTAATAATTTTCTATCAAGATGTTTCTGCTGTTTCCACTTTTTTAGATGCACTAGCAGTAGCAGGATCAGGAGCCTCGTTGTTCTTTTCCTCCTTAAGCTTCGCAATCACCATCTCCTCCACAACCTTCAATCCAGCCTCCTCGCCCTTCCTCGCCGAAGCAGCCCCATCATCCTCGCCAGTAACCCGCTGATCAAGTGCCAGCTTCGTCTGTCCCAGCGCATACATCTGCTCCTCAATCGTATCCCTCGTGACAAGCCGCACAACCTCAACCGCGCGCGTCTGGCCCACCCGGTGCGCGCGGTTCTCTGCCTGCACGTCCTCCTGCGGATTAAAGCTGGAGTCGAAGATGATAACCTTGTTTGCACACACGAGGTTAATACCCGCGCCGCCAGCTTTGGTTGACAGGAGGAAGACGGGAATGTCGACTTGTTCGTGGAAGGCGTCAAGGGTGGACTGGCGATCCTCCACGCTGGTGCTGCCGTCCAGACGGAAGAAGCGCATTTGTAGCGTTTGTAAAACGTGCTCGAGGATGTCCATGACCATGGTGAACTGGGAGAAGATGAGGGTGCGGTCACCGTTCTCCTTGAAGCGGGTTAATAACTCGCAGAGCTTGTCCACTTTGCCAGAGTGCATCCATTCGTCGTTTTTAAGTATGAATCTGGATAGGGAGGTTGGGTTTTGTTCGCAGAGGGTGTGAACTTCGAAATCGTTGTAGGCGCATAGTTCAAGATATATTTGGTCCGGGTCCGATGCAGCCCATTTTTCGTCTTTTATGCATGCTTTGGCGATACGGCTAAGCGTCTTGTCGTCGTAATGGCGTCGGTAGAACAGGGGATGGATGGCGGCCTGGCGTAGTTTCATGAGGATGTTGGCAGACTTGTTGCCCACCTTTTTCCCCGCGGCTCGATCTGCAATGAGTTGTCGTACGGTCTCGACTTCGTGAGTATATATTTCTTTCTGCGCCTCATTCATCTCGCAATATTCCACGCTGGTGAGTTTGGGCGGCAGATCGATCACTTGATGCTTCTTCCTCCGCAGCACGAACGGGGTGAGCATGGATTTTGCTCGAGCAATGCGTTGTGCAGATAGTAGTGTTGCATGTGTGTCGTCGACAGTCTTGGCTTTGGCGCTGAAGATGTACTCAAGATCCTCCTTTTTTTCTCTAAAGACTGATGGTAAGATAAATCCAAGCAGCGAAGCTAACTCCTGCAGGTTGTTCTGAAGGGGAGTACCAGTAAGCAAGAGCCGGAACTGAGCGGGAATGCGAATAAGTTTGTCGTAGAGTACGGATTTGCTACTCTTCAACATATGACCCTCATCGTATACACAGACACAAAAGTCCATGGAACGAAGGAAGGCAGCATCGATTTTCGCCTTTGCAATTGTGTAAGTCGTGACGATGACGTTGATAGAGTCCCTCGTGTCCTCAATTTGCTGCCGAATCTCAGCTCGAACTTTCTGGTTCGCGTAATAAGGCATGACGTTTAGTTTTGGACAGAACACGGAGAATTCACGAAGCCAATTCTCCAGAGTCGAAGAGGGAACTACCACTAGGTGTGGTCCCTTGACCCCTTGCTCGAAGAGATGGGCAAGAAAAGCGATGACTTGACAGGTTTTTCCCAAGCCCATATCATCTGCAAGGATACAGCTCAAATTTTGCTCGAAGACAAGATTGAGCCAGTTGATCCCAACAATCTGGTAATTCTTCATCGTGATCGATTCGCTCATTATTGCTGGCTGGCCAATAAACCGTTGTTTCTTGCGTGAGCTATTGTTGGGTTTGAGTTCGTCATCGTCGACGCTCGAGGAACAGCCGCTGGAAGGAGTGCCAATTCCAGAATCATGGGTCCCATCTGACGTGTTCTTGGTGTCTAAAGAAGTAATTTCAAGCTCGCCCTGTGTCTTTGTGCCGAAAATGTCCACGCCCCATCGCTTCATCTCGTTTGCAACTGGCTTCCCAAGTGCTTCGCATTTAGAAACCAGAGCATCCACGGCTTCATAACCCGTCCACATATCAAGACACTTGTCGACGACTTTGTCCCCAATCGGCTTCTTAGCATACTTTTTCGACTTAGCCTTTGAAGCTTTTGCAATCGAATCATCGTCCTGAGTGATTTGTCGAACCGCGTTCAAAGATTTGAACGGACGTTTTGAGATAATAGCGTTGGCAATATTTTCCTGGATTTCAGCGATGTCCGATAGATCTGACACGGAACAGGAATTGAAAAATTTAAGGACTTTTGATTCCAGAATACTATCGTCCTCAGAATATTCATGGTTATCCGACTCAGACAAGTCTTTGTCAGCAATGGGTATCTCTGGGGATTCTGATAGTGGTCTAGATTTCCTGCCTTTAATAAGCCTACCAGGCTTCTTTGAGACAGGGGCAGGAGAAGGAGACGGCCTGGATGAGGGAGATGAAGAACGTATTCTTTGCCCCCTGATCAGCCGCTTACGGGGCACTGAGGCGTCTCTATCAGACCCTCTCTTCTGGGTTGGGAGTCTCTGGCTTGAAGTCCACTTATCCTGGATGCGAGTTCTCGCCTTAATCTGTTGTTTCGCTGGCTGGACGTGCGTGGTATGGCGGTCCAAACTTAGCTCGTCGTCAGATATGGGATCTATGGGTAGAGAATCTTCTAGGCTGGCTAGATGTTCTAGGGAATCTTCGTAGTTCCCTCGCTTGGATACAAGGGTGTTGAGGATGAGCTGGATGGACTTGCCCGGCAAGACGTTGAGTACGCGCTGGACTTTAATTCTAGTCTGGTAATCTTCAATATCATTCAACGTAAAAGTATCTTCCTGGCGCGACCGCTTAGACGACCCGGATCTATTGTCAGGCACAGAGGACATTCTATCCGCTGAGCGTTTTCTAGAAACATTTCTATTATTGTCATTCGAAGACGGGTCGTAGAAGGCTGATGCGGTAATTTCCTTGAACCGGTTCGCAGCACTGTTCGCAGCGGCTGGTGACTCCAGAATTCGTTCTTTATCAGGGCTCTTGGGATTCTTTGCAAATGTAGATCTCTTGATATCCGTAGTTCCAACGAATTGAATATCGTCCTCGTCTGAAGATCCGCCGCGGTAGGTTGGACCTTCGTCATCAAGATCAATGGCAGGAGGTCTCCTGATGGGGACCTTTACCATTGATGGAGGTCTAAACCGCGTCCCGATAGGGGCCATTGAATTCGACAAGACTCCGGCACGGGCTGTGTTGTAAGGACGGGAAGGGGTAGACTTGGGAGCCAGGGGCGAGGATGTGGCGACTTGGACGACAGAAGAGTTTTGTGCAGAGGGGGAAAGAAGATGGTTGGGGTTTCGGTCTATTATCTGTGTGGGTTGGGTACACTTTTGCGTGAATTGTGTTGAGGGGGTGAATAATGTTTGCGTTGGTAGTTGGTGTTTGTATAGCGGGACGGTTGCAATGGTCTCTTCGAACTCCGAGCTACCCTGGTCATCGTTCTCAGTATCAGACCCCGCAGGAATTGAGGACATGTCAGCCCTCTGATTGCGGAGGGGGGTATCAGGGACAAGTTCCTCCATCGTCAAAATGGCTCCTCAGAGCCTGAATAGATTTTTCTTTCAGGCCTTCCTGAATGATGACAAATTAGCTGCGAAAAGCTCCGAAGAGCGGTAAAAAAAAATAACCTCAAGAGTCCTGCAGACGGAAAAAAGGGTTCAGCTCTCCTATTAGGAATAGCGAGAGAAAATAATCAGCGGCGGGGAGTAGTGAAAAACGGCCAGGAACCGTTCCCCAAGCTTTTTTTTATTTTTTTTGGCTGCCTCTTTCTCGTGGTTTGCGGCAGAAAAACGCGCGCGCGAAAGCTCCACGTCACGGGGAAACCTTATTTCCGCGACAGGTCACGTATAGATAAGCCTCTGATTGCTGACTCATCCACTACTCTCTCCGTTTCCAATGCGGTAATGCCAACCTCCGCCTGCACAGGTGCACGAAGGAAGAGAATTACGCTGGTAAAGTACGGCGTGGCCGAGAGAGATATGTCAGGAATTTTCTGCATGGAAAGGCCTTTACGAAGAATAGTGTAGCAGTTGTCATATCAGGCGCGTAGATTTTATCTACCGCAGAGGAAATCAAAACAAAGCCATATGCAAATTCTGTCAGCGCAACACGCGTATGATAGCAACTATCAAAATCCGAACATCCGAACATCAGGATCGCGTGGAACACGATCTAAATACAAATAAACACCACATCTCTCCAATTACGCTCCTCATAAACTCAATCGCAGAGATACCCCAGAAATGGCACAGCTATATAACCAGCGGACCAATAAGAGGCAGGGTTGCATTGCTTGCTTACCTAGTTCAATTCTCCATCTAAAAACCCCCCAGCACCACTAAAAAAAACCAAACATCATATATCTTATCTGTCCTTCTTGAACCACAACCACCATCATCATAAACAAACCCTTCCCTCCCCCCACGCGACGATCCACTGAAACTCCGTTGTCAATCTACCCGATTCCAGATTCCTGCTAGAACAATGGCCACCCGCCGCTCCGCCGCCACGAAGAAAGACGATGTCAGCGCTCCAGTCGTACCGGCGCAATCGTCAGCAGCCAACACCAGGAGCAGATTTCCTTCGTAAGTTATTTCTTTGCGTGCAATGTACATGCATATTGTGGTCTATTTTTGTTGACTGTCTCCCTTCATGGAGTTCCTGGTTCCTCCATCGGGTTGTGTTCTCTCGTTGTTCCTAGTCGCTGGGTGGGAGTGGGTCTCCGCCGTGAAGCGCGAGTAGGACCGGCGCTTTCTGGTTTATATATATATAGATTAGATATGCCATCTCTCTCCAGCGGTCCAAGTTTGCTATTCACGCCGTATACCAGGACATGTAAAACTTTATTTTATTTTCTTTTCCGGCACAGTATGAGCGGGAAAAAAAATTACTTCTGAACATGAAACATCACACACAGCTACTCTAACTAACCCATCTCTCCTCTAGGCCCGTCATCATCAAACTCATTCTAGTTACGATAGCAACGATCTGCGCGCCGCTGGGCACGTACTACGGAACGCTGAATACGATCTGTGAAGGTACATCTCATTTATATCCCATCCCCTCTCCGCCCCCCCGGGCGGCCCCTACATGATAACTAAACCCCAACGACCCCACAGGAGACTCCACATACGCCGGCGGCCTCGCTGCCATCTCAGTAAATTTAGTCCTGATCATCTATCTCATCATCGCTGCGCGCGAGGATACGGGTGAGACCGAGGAGGAGAGGAGGGAGAGGGAGCGGAAGGAGGAGTAGGGTTTATCTTTTTGTATGTATTTATATAATATATATATGTGTGGGTGGATGTGTTTCATTGAGGGGTGAGAGGTGAGGGATTGGATATGAGTTATGTTGAAGGGGTGATTGGGGGTTCGGTTGGGGTG